>CAMOHE010045186.1:38992-58743 GCA_946598075.1 Artocarpus hirsutus | reverse complement strand
AGCTGGCCGTTCCGATGCTTGAGGCATTGGATTTCCCTGAGCTTCTTCAGCAAGGCGTCTTAGAAGGTTCATTACAGTGGGAAGAAACCTCGACGAAATAGAAAGTAGTCCAGCCAGCTGCTAACAAGAGAACATTAAAAAAAAAATGGTTCAGTATCTGTTCGATTTAATCATGGATTGCCAAGTGATAATCTGGGATCTATGAAACTACTAAATATCCGCCCGACACCCATGATGTCTCACACCCTAATTGCAGTCAGAACATAATGTTGGTCTAGTGGCATTGGGGAAGGTGTGGGGTGGGTATTGCTTTGGCTGGAAGGAGGTTCGATCCTCCTTTGTATCAAAAAAAAAATGGAAGTGAAAAATATATCAAATGAACTTGATGAAATGTAACTAACACAAAAGCAAACAACATCGCTAACAAATGAGGAAGGATCTCATAAGGTATACATACTGCTTAAATATGCATTTATGAACGGAAAGCTATAACAGAGTGAACATATTTTAAAAAAAATGGTATATACGCCTATCAAAGTTTATTAAACGTTTAACGGTCCTGTTAAGAAAGTAGTGCCGGTGGGTAAACTTTTCAAGGCCCCGACGTGAGAATTCCCCCATAAATATTTATAAACATGAGATGACTGATCCCTAATTTGGGAGGAGAAGAAATAATTGGAGAAGTTTGCTAAAAAGAAAAATTCATTTTTCTGCAGGAAAAAGAGAAATCAATACATCAAGGACAAAACCGCAGGAAAGATGGTCCCAGGTTTAAATAACTAGTTTGAAATTATTTATCCTCTTAAACGAAGTTTAGTCTGTCAAATTTACTTAGCCTGGCTGCATTTTTGTATACAAGAATTGGCATATAAATTACACCAAATTTAATGTGTGTGTGTGTGTGTATTATTTTTTTTTACCCTTTTTGTCGAGGCAAATAGCTGTATTTATACTCACAGTGCCATTACGAAACTCTCCAGCAATGTCCATCTGTACCCATAACGCTTTTGAAAGCAAATACACAACAATCAATACCAAGAGGTATAGAGGATTCCTGTTTCATTAAAAAAAATAGTCAATAGAAATAAACATTGGAGAAGAAAGACGTTGAGAATGAGAATTTCCAAATTATAACCTAATGCACAGACGTCAATGGACATAATTACTTTAAAAGGAGCATAAACTCATTAAAACCAAGAATAATCAATGCCACAATTGCCCATGGAGGAGGCAACCAGTTGTTACTCCGCCTGTATGCCTCCTGAAAATGAAAAGACAACACGGTCATACAACAAAGCAATCACAAGTAACCTCTAATGAACAACTGCAGAGAGGAAAAATCCAAATGTGTTAAAAGGATATAGACCAAAATTGAAATCCAGGAATTTTCTCCATACAAACGAAACATCAAGAGGAATTAGGTTTCATAGAGAAACCAATATGATACCTACATAATCCCATCATGAACTGGTGCAGAATCAAGAAAAGTAAATGACAACAAAGAAAAATAATGGAAAATTCACAGCCAATATAGTATTTTTAAAGTGGTTGTGGGTAACTTTTGAAACAACTCCACAGTTACAGATGTACCCGAATAACTTCAAAATAGATATACGTTTCAGAACCTCTACATTGCCCCCTTTTTTTTTTTTGGTGCTTGCAATCATAGCAGATCTACTCACGAGTCAAAACATGCTCCCATGTGTTCCCAAACTTGGTATAATTAAACGCCTTTTTGAACCTAAAATTTGCATTAAAAAACCATGCACAAGGATCCTACCGTCACTGCCCCATAGCTCAATTCTTTAGGAAAGAGCTTAAACAACACAAAGGGCTGTTAATTTTTTACCAATACCATAAAAATTCTAGATAGCGGCCAACTAAATAAAATACTAAAAGTCTAAAAGTGGTTCACAAAAGCATTTTATCGCAAGTGGGTTACAAAACTTTTACCTGTGCTGAAATAGCTTGTGTGACAGCATACTCAGTCTCTGATCTGAACTGTCTCCACAAAGACTTGCACTGCACTGGTGTAATTAGGGTATCCTTGGGAGAAACCTAATTTGATTTATGTCATGAGATAGAAGGTTCAATTATACAAACTCCATACAGAAAAAACAAGGATGCCCACTGAACAGTACCTCCTCCCAAGTGCTTGATGCAAGAGGATCAGTAATAGTTCCTATATCCGTACTTTTTGTAGAAACAGGGATAGTTCCATCCATAAGAGAGGAAAATATTTTTTTTTCAATTTTATCTGGCTTCTCATCTAAGCGAATTGCAGCCATAACAGATAATAGCTTCAGAGACTGCATGAGAATGTAAAGGGGAAACGCTCAGAGAGTTTTTTTAGGGCAAACAGCAGCCAAAATTAATTCAGAAAGTACTTAGAAAATTACTGCAGAACGAGCTTCCTTTGTGATAGCTCTAATGTCTTCTTTCCCAGTCCAGATCCTCGGCATCGAATCATCGTTGTGATTGAAGACTGCTGAGAACCTAAAAAAAATGCTTTCAAAATTGTAATAGTTTCAAAAAAAAAATAAAAATAGCAGAGATAAATCACAAGTATTTTATACCTATCTTTCATGCGGATCAAAACCTTTCCAGCTTCTTCCCTTGCTTTTTTCTCCACTATGTTTCTTGCATAATCCCTTAGATTTTGTATCATTTTTATGCTTGTTTCTTGGTCCAACTCAAAACCAGCAATGGCAGAAGAGAACTCTGATGCTGCAACTTCAGACTCATGTTTAAGAAGTTTTCTTATTGATGTCCAGGTATCTTTTTCACAAGTTTCAAATAGGGACTCTATTGGTTCAATTAATGCTGCCAAAAGTTTCTTCTGTAAATCAAACTTGTATTAGAGTTTACGTAATGACACGGTGCCTTCATTGAAACTGCGTTCTCAGTCTTATTTAAGGTCACGACTTTGTTATACTGTTGAGACTAGTACCTCATAGTTTCCGATTAATTCTGACAACTTTGCACTACGAACAGATAATACATGAGTATCAATATCACGTTTAAGCTTTTCTCTTGCTTTTGAGGCATTCCAATTAGCTTGTTGTATTGCAGCATCTGCACGGAAGGCACACAGGTCACTCAACGAAGGCAAGTCTATAGATAGGATTGCATACTGCTTAGCCATGAAGGTGGAAAAACAATTGATAAAATTTTAGATGCTATCAGAAAAACAGAACATAGCAGATGACATCAAGAATTGGATTTCCCACAAAACAAATCCATAACAGTAGGTTCTGCCACAACCATGACATTTGAAGTGATGCACAGGTAAATCATAGCTAGTAGGAAAGGAGTAGCAAAGCAAAAACCTAAGAACATGATGCAGAATCGTAAATTTAGCCAAAAATGTACCCACTGCCCACACTCAGACTAATAAATAAATAATGACACCAAATAAAAGGAGAAAGGAAGATATTAACATCATTCATCCATTGGTAGACCAAACCACTATTGGACAGCAATCGACCTATACCTCTGATAATAATATTATTTACGTAACATCACCAACCAAACTGATAGTGGTTTTCTTTTAAAAAAAACAAGTGTCAGTAACCAAACTACGTAAATAAAGTCTTAAACAATTGTCCAATATAATCCTCAAACCATTATGAGAAAGTAAAATGATACAAAGTAGCCAAAACGGTTCTCAAAAACAAAAACAAAGCAAAAACAAAAACAAAAGAAAAACAAAAGGAAAACACTCCATCGAAAACACAGTTCAGGTCTAACAGAAGAAGATAAAATTGTCGTCTGTGCTAAGTTCATTAGTAAGATGTTAAAAGCCTGAGGCCAAGCGAATAAAGAACAAGCTGAGATTTTTCTAATGTGGTTCTTCGTGCACATTTAAATGATTCAATTGATTGGCTGATGTAAGTGATTACATGAAAATATATATTACAAATGTTTCAAGACAGAATAAGAGCACTAGAAATTCCAAGAAAATGCAAGGCAGAATGGAAATACAATTGATTCCCTAATATACCATGATTTCCTGCAACATAATCTCAAGCTTAACTGACATTACCTGCACATCCTTTGTCAAACTCAAGCATGCAAGAGTGAGTGCAGCCACAAACACTTGCAGCGAATTCTTCTCCGTTAGTTAATGAATGCTCCATCCTACTTTTAAAATTTTCAAGTGCTTCAGACTGTAGATTTCCCAGCATCTTCTTATAAGCAGGGTACACTAACTGAGAAGTCCACAGTAGATTAATAATTAGAGTAATAAAAGACACAAAAGATGAAAACAAGTATCTCTTTAACCAGAAAGTTTGTGTGAGGACTCTAACGGCATATATACATTAAAGAAAAAAAAAAATTGGGCTCTGCAGAGCTATCTCTGCACTGGGAAGATGACTCAGAGATCTTGAAATTAAAAAATATATATATATATATATATAATGCAACAGAAAAAAGACTGGTCTTACATCCAATAATTTGGACTTCAACTGCTGTCGTTTAGCATTTCTCACACCTTCCTCAAAGTAGGCTGAATCCATATCATATCTATAGAAAATGATATCATAAGTTTAAAATTAAAGTACCAAATAACTTGAGTATCACATGCATAAACTAGTTAGAACTTACGCAGAGAGATAGGTGTCTAGTATTGAGCTCAGCTTCTTCCCAAAACCTGCCACAGAACCTGTCTGTACAGCATCTTCCAATGCCAACCAACCCTAAAGCATATTCATTCAAATTCAATTAAGGGTCAAAATTTCCAATCATTTCAAAGGTCTTTAAGAAAGTGAATATTGATGACGGAATACCTCATCAGAGGTCAATTGTTTGAATTTCTCATTGGCAATCTCTTCACAACGAACAGTGGCAACCATAACCTGTAAAACAAGAAAACAATAAACAAAAAGAGAAGGAATCACGTGTATATAGACCACAGTTTATTTTAAAATGGAAACAAAAATGAAACTAATTAACCTTGTGAGCAGGCAGATCGAGGTCCTTGTTTTCTTTAATAACTTTCCATATCTGCCGTGCGCTGAAAGAAAAGCCTGCGGCAGGAACAACACCTCGTCTGTCACCAGCCAGCCCTCCTGGAGAAATGGAATGAAGAAAACGTTGCCTCAATTGAGAAACCTGCATATATAATATAATATAAAAGCAACGAGTAAGCCTGCAAACACCTCTGGAACTCTGAAGCCTGTAAAAACTTCTGGAAACTTCCACGTAAACAAAAATACGGCTCCAAATAAATGAAGGATTCCAATGAATGTCAAACATATAAAAATTGGAGATTAATAACACACATCCAGATAGAGAGACAGGATTCTTCAACAATCTCTAATTTTTATCATTAATACAATTTGCGTATTGTTTCAATTTCAACAAGATGAAGTGTCAATACTATAATGCATTCCAGTCATCAAACTCATGAAATAAAAGATAAGAACAACTAATACAACTCCTTGATTTAAAAAATAACTTTGATGGGGTACCTCCTCCTTAAATTTCTCCTCCTTTTCTTCATAGCTAGACAGAGCAACGACGTCCACCTTCAAGTTAAAGAGGGGAAAAAGTTATCATGATTTTTTTTTTTATAAGAAATGGAGAGACAGGAAAAAATTATTATGATGTGTTTCAAGATTTTTTTTCCCTTTTTAGAAACAGCAGATTGGTCAGAGGTAGGCTTAAAAAAACAGGAAAAGGGTGAGAGAGAGAAACTTACCTTAAAAAATTCACTTAAAGGAGTATTTTTGTGCTCCTCGGGCTTACGAACTGCATCCCATATCTACAGATATTGTAATCTATAAGAAATGATGAAGTCTGAGAAAAAATTAAAACACCGTAAAACTGAAAATCGGAAACCAAAGAAAAAAATTACCTTCTTGATATCTTCCCTTAAAACGGGCTCTAGACGTTCAAGTGGAGTCTACAGAAAACCAACAGTAGATAGAGAGTAAATACAAAGAATATTATGCATACAAGTATAAGTTCACCAAATACAGACCTTTGTTTTGTCACGTATAACAAACAGCAGTGTCGTTTTGCGGGGGCTGAATAAACGCATCATGACCTATCAAACATACAGAAACTAATAAATCACTACTGCTGTGGTATTATGTAGTAACTTGAGACGAAAGCACAGTATAGAATACCTGAAAAACTGTTTTAAGCAGAGGTTTGTTTGCAGCATGCTCCCGTCCAATATCATGGCACCACCTGTGATTTGAACTCAAATTAATAGCTCAATAATGGCCATCATTTCTGTACTCATGCACATCTTCAAGTGTATGCTGTAAGCGTGAGAGTATGCACACATGCGCAAGTGTGATGCACAATAAACCTGAGGAGGATGTCTGAATTAAAAGCTCAAAGTGTCCTCCGTTTGTGAAAAGAACAATCACACTCAAGGAAACAATGAAACAAGATTACAAGCTTTCATAACAGTGATAACTCTTTTGAGGTTTATCTGGTCAAACAGAAGTAGATCTAAATCAAATATACAAAAAAATCTAGAAATCAAGTCCAAACAAGACGGCTCAAATTAATATACGTCTATATATATAGAATACAAAAAAACTAACAACAAATTTTTCATGGACAGCACTTAGGGAAACAAATTCATTATGTCGCCAACTTCACAATTTGTGATCAATTTAAGATCTTCTAAGTACCAATATTAAAGGTGAAGAGTTTTCTACCCCATCAAAATAATATTTGGCAGCCAAGGGAAGAAGTCAGGTCAGCAAAATGGTCTCAAGCAGCCATGCAACTCTCAAACATGCAAGACACGTTAAAACTTTTCTCAGCCTCAAAATCCCAGAATCCTAAGCCGTGCTTTCTGTCCAGCCTAAAGCTATTTTCTCATGAGTTGCTAACTTACCATGAAATTTAAAGAAAATTTTGTGCTGAAGATATTAGTATCACCAGACACGTGCATTAGCTAACATAGTCAATGAAGTTGAGATCTGGACTGAGGTATCTCCAAAATTTTTGGATCATTTCTACAACTACCGCATCATCTTTTTTTTTTCTTTTTCATGCTTTCAGTAAGAATTTCTTAAATTAATGCATTAACGAGCATGGCTTGGAAGGGTCCAAACCCTAGCTAATATGAAGAAATCCCCAAGTCAAACAAAATGGATACCAATTTGTTATAATGAAGAAAGAATACGAAAATAATGCTTAAGCTCAAACTTACATGTTTATAAGTACAATATCTGAAATTGCCAAAGCAAACAGGGCACTTTGTTTCTCAAATGTGGTATCATCCTGTATATAAATAGCATTCAAGAAAAAGTATCGGCAGTGTCAAACTATATTTCTCAAGAAAGAAAAAGCCCAAGTAAAAGGTGGAGAAGGGGAAGAAAATAAGGGGGGACTTAGTGCTCAAACATAAGACCAGAAGTCGATGTACAACTAATAAGGCACTTCAAAATTGTTCCATACACCACGGACACAAGAGGGAAAGTGCAAACACCACCAAGTATCTACACATAATGGAAAAACATATCACATTCTCCTTTCTTTTTTAATAAAGAAATGAAACTATAATAGAAGGAGAATAGTTCAAAAATCAAAACACGAGAATGACAAGCAGACGAGCTATCCTCAAAGAGAGGGGGAAAAAACCATAACACCAACCAGCAGCATCTAGAAGCTACTCCAATGCCAAAAAATCACAAAGAAAAAATATACATTGTCTTCTCATTGACTAGTATTTGGTGAGTGTGGATCATATATCCTTCACCTCAATTTTGATTGGATTTTTCCTCATTTCCATAGTCGGGCTACTCTTTCAATGCAATATGCATCCCGAATCAATCAACATTTGTTCCATGGAAAATAGGAATTTCCATTGCCATAGAAGAAGCATCTCAAGGATGATGCAGGCGTTCTATTCTGGTAAAAAGTAAGCTCCAACCACCATTGTTATTTTTGCTTAAAAGATTAATATAATTACCTCGCCCCTTTCCCTCCCATCAGTACCCTCCAAATCCATGGCGATTGTGCAAGGCTCAATTCCAACACAATGTGCTATCCAAATACCCTTAGTTGTTTGACTCCTGAAACAAATATGAAAACATATGATTTCTCCCTCTTATGATTGAGAAACAAAAAATGCATCAAGAAAAACATAACCATTAACAAGAATACACACACATATAATGTTTATGTATGTATGAACTCATCTTCTTCCCAGTCTACAAAGTTGAAAAACTTAAATCACCAACCTTCCCCTGTATGCATCCATCTCTCTGAAATTTGTGTGGAAAAGATGATTTAACAAAGTACTCTTCCCTGCGCAAAAAAAAAAAAAGTTAAAAAATAGTTAAAAAAACAAACAAGAAACAATAAAATACCAGCAAATTTCTTCAGCCATTCTTCAAATGCAATTCCATTTCTTCCGACGTGCCAACACAATTCAAAATATATAGGAAATCACATGCAAAGAATATAAACAGCAATTTTCTATCTCATTGTTTCCAAAACCACAGTCACTAGAACTCTGTCCAGAACAGTTTCGATTCCTACTACTTTCTCTCATCAATTTAACAAAAGCAAAGAGTTCGTTCAAGGCAAAAACTGGATTTTTACCGCTGCTCTGAGGTCCCATGATCGCGACAACGGCGTAGGAGAGTCCACACTGAGCGAGATTCACTTTCTTCATGAAATCCTCGAGCCCCGCCACGTTGAATTCGCCATTTCCGTCGATGAGTTGCGTCGCGCAGCAATCTTCCGCCATTGAAGAATCCTCCACGAAAAAGCCCTAGCTCTCCAGTTCACCGGCAAAAAATATACAACAATCTAGAATATAAAAAAGCGGAAGAGAAAGAGAAGGAACAAAGGTAGGGCTTTTCTTGGAGTTGAAGCTTTGGTACTACTCTCTTTTTTTATTTTTATTTTTAGGAGTTGATGAGACTTGCAGAGAAGGAATTTGTTGGATGACGAGAGAGAGACGAGAGAGAGAGACAAGGGAAGAAAGTAGTAGAAGAAGAGTGGAATAGAAGAAGCCAAATCACAGATGGCCAGAGGGGAAGAGAGGGAGACAGGGCAACCGCCGACTCTTGTCTTGTGGTGAATTCTATTCATTAAGGTTACTTATGTGGAGGGAGTTTGTTCCAATCCTACTGCCATAATATTATAGTCTACAACATTCATATGTTTTATTCATATGTTTTAATAAATTATTTACAACTTTTAGTTTTAACTATATGTTGTCAAACACTCTTGAGGTTTGCTATTCGCCGATTCGAACCGATTGCTTCACGATACAAACCAACAAAAAAATCCAATCATATAATTTTAATAGTGTGCTTACTTACACATAATTGAAATGAACATGAATTCGAACGATGATTTTGGGATGAGTGGGATACATAATGAGTAATCAAAGTCAGAATAAATTATTTATTTAGTTACAAAATTTGGAGTTACTCTCTGAATCTCATCCATAGGTTCACTCAAATCCAAAATGGAAATAAGTTGTTATAGAATTACTTATATACCCTTAAGAAAATTTGTATAATTAATTTAGAAAAGTTACTACACATACTATATTAATCTTAGCCATAATCGAAACAATTTACAATGTTAAGGTAATAAAATTAAATATATATATATATATATAAGTTTTGTAATTACTAAATAAAAAATAGATTGTCAAACTTTAAAAAAAACTAATTAATTAAAAATAAAATATCAAATTAAAATATATCATTCATTTTGATAAAAAAAAATATGTTATAATGATTAGGTTATTGTTATAAAATTATGTAAATACAATTGCAAATATAAATCATAATCAAATTTTTTGTAATTTTTAATTTAATATTTATTAGTAAATTAGGCATAATATGATAATTTAATACTAATATCGGGATTTTTGGGACTTTTAATTCCCAAGGGGGCATAGAATTATCAATCCCACTCCTCAATTTAAAATTTGTGCGAGGTCCACTAATCTCATTCTCATTCCAGCATAAAAAAGAGCAAATAAATATAGGATTCACTCCATTCTTTAATCTTATCTCGTCAACGTTATTGCCTAGTTTGATATTCACTGATTTGAAACGGATTTGTTATTTGTTTGGTTCATCAATACAAATTCAAAAAAAAAAGGGACCACTTTTTGGTAGTAACTAAAAGAAATCCACCGATAGGTATATATCTTTCAACTTTCAGGTTTACAGGGAAAATTTTTTTGACCAAATTTAACACTTTGAAAACGGGCATCACCGACGGGAAGTCTCAAAAAAATCACTTCATTAAATTGTATGTTCATTTACACATAACCGGAGTTGACATAAATTGGAGTGAGTAGGATTTCAAGTAAGGAATCAAAATTAGAATAAGTTGTTTGCTTAGGTTGCGTTTAGTTGCATGATAATGGTAATAAAATTGAATGGAAAAGAAAATTGACAGTTGTGTTCGGTTATGATTTTACAAGCACTATAGGATGGAATGCAACTATTTTTACTTTAACCAAATTGCTTTCATCTATGTGTATGATTTTGTATCAAATTTATTTTGGAAATATAACAAAAGAATTATCTCATTTTGATCATTTTAAGATAAAACAAGTCGTAGAAATGATCTTTTCAAAAATAGAGACTAGGAGAAAAAAAAAAAGAAAGGACCAGTATAATAACATAACAATAACGATAATAATATGAATAAAAATAAAAGAACTCCACATAAAACCATATCAACAAGAAATTCTTATAGCAATGCCAATTTTGATGGAGTTGAAAGTGAGCTCTGTAATTTCTTTCCTTTCCATCCTTCAAACATTTAGACTCATGACCAATTCTAATCTAGCAAGTAGTTTGCAACAATGAAGATAGAGCTCATGTTTATTGGTGCAATGGAGATATTGAATTTGACGTGAGGTGATGCGGACCTATTCAAAGGAGATCAGTACATCTACATTAGAGGATATCGTCTACTCTTGTTAGAGGGAGAGTGTGTCTTGTGCTCAAGTAGCTTTGGTTTTCTGTTAGACATGTATGTCCTAAGAAGTAAAAATGTGATATGTTTTTAGAGACATTTTTATTAATAAAAAGTTTATTTATTATTCATATACCAAATTATTGTCCTCTTTATTTTCATATTTGTTGAATATATGATAAGCAAATAAAAGTCTAAGACTGTCGATCTAAGCTTTTAAAATCAGGCATATGATTGACAGATTATGCAGAAGACATGATTCTAAAAGTGGCAGTCTAAATTATAAGATCAACAATTGAGGGAATAAAGTTATGTGCTTTATTCATGCAAAGATTGTTATGTTGTTTATATCCTTAATGAAGATGGTTTGTCTTGACCATCGGAGGTGGACTCCGCGAATAGAAACATTGGTGCATTTGTCATAGGTGACGATATATTGGATCAAGACATAAAGTGTAATTAATTTAGATTAATAATTCTGTCTCGGCAAATTAATTTATTTTAGACAATCACATGTGTTGTATCTTAATCTTGACATGAATAGTGGGCCCGTCGTCTTGATTTATGTCTTTTGATGTACCAAAGGATAACATCCACAATTTAAGTTGGTACACATGTCGATACGTTGAAGACGTGACTCTTGATAGTGTAGACTTGTTATTTATAGATATGGAATCCATAACTCATCTTTAGGAGTCATCGATATACTCTTATATGCGTTATCTTGTAATTAGAAAACTAGAGCGCTCAACCATTTGATACATAGATGTGACCAAATGGTAAATTGTCTTTGAATGTTAATGGAACGTAAGATAAAAATAATTAGGAAGGTAAGATAGAATTTATCCTTAAGCTAATTATAAACAATCCTATGGGGATACAATACATTATTATATATCATGGAGATTTAGCTATTTGGGCTTCGTAATTTTATATAGTTCGAGAGTGCAGCTCTAAGCCTTTAGTGGAGTAGCGTTAAAGTTGATAATTATAAAATGTATATCTAGGATATTGGGTTTCATAATTACGGGAGCTTAAACTATATAGGTCGTTCATGTCCCCTTCGTTAGCTCATAATAAATCCTATAACAATATGGTATGCTTTTCCAATAAATTGGTAACGTATGTTAAATTATTAAATTGGCTAAAATTCGATAGGATCAGATAATTCATATGTGTTTATCGGTTAAATTAATCTTGTAAAAAATTAATTAAAAATAAACTTATTGAATTATTGGGATCAGATAATTCATGTCTGTTTATTGGTTGAATTAATTTCAAATAAATTAATTTAAGATAAACTTGTTGAATTATCAGGAATATTTATTTTCTTAGAGATTATCTAGATATGACTATTTTAATCAAATAACTTCTCTATTGGGTTATTTGAATCAAAATTAAGGCTCTATCCCAAGATTCTGGGGTAGAAAATAAAAGATTCATAGGGATCATTTATCGTAAGTTTGGCAAGCTGATCTTTAGGTTGGCATACCAATAGGGTAAGTTCGGTAAGCCGATCTACCGATTCGAACTGTCGACTGAACAATTTATGATCACGTGTTTTTAGACGCAATTTTTGTCAGATATTAATCCTAATTCAAATTTTTAAGGTCATATCTGATAATGACTAATCCTTGGGCCCAACCTTTATAAATAAGGAGTGAGACTCATAAGTTATTTAGATTAGCTGAGGAATTAAGAGTGAATACTCTATAATGTGAGTCTTTGAAACTCCCTGGGAGCTATTGTTCACCAAACACGAACCTTAGTTCTGGGTTTCCTTGATTGGTTGGAAGGAGAGTTATCGAGGAAAAGCTACACGATGTGCCCCCACACGCACTCTGATCGTAGATAAAGAATAACAAAGAAGACCAGTTGGTTGAAGCTCTTCTGGAACACCTTTCTCTTCACAGACTATAGGAGCTTTTAGGCAAACGAGGTTAATAAGATTTGGTTAATTTATGCATATTGCGTATCAAATTTGTGTTTTGAAAAACACTTTGATATAAAAATTTTTAAAATTTTGCTGTGTACTATTTTTCCAACATTTTCTATAATGGATCTTTAGCAGATAAGATTGGCACTACTCAAATGACAGTGCTTAGATGGCTGCAATATCATCGAATTACAACAATAGGATGAAGGAAGGTTAAGGTAGGTAAGGTGGTGATTTTTAGTGTTCAAAAACCAATAATAAAAGGGATAACCATGAAAAAAAACAAAAAACAAAAAAAAAGTCTCTTTGGATATAACGGAACAAATGAATCAACCCTTTTTCTATTCATTTCCTTTCCATTAAGCCCAACCAAACAATTTTTGGTCATAGGATTCAGAATCAGTGTCATTTTGGATCCAATTCATGCGTCAGTTAAACCCCAAATATGATTGAGTTGTATAATAGCTTATATATGTTGGAAAAATAATGCGCAGCGGAATTTTAAAAATTTTATATCAGAGTATTTTCTAAAACACAAGTTTGACATCCTATGTGCATAAATTAATCGAATCTTACTAACCTTTGAATGCCGAAGAACTGCTGTAATTCGTGAAGAAAAGTAACATTTCAAAAGAGCCTCAACCAACTAGTCTTCTTTGCCATTCTCTACCCACGATCGGAGTGAGTGTGGGCTCACACGTACAGCTCTTCCTCAAGGTAATTCTTCTTCCAACCAATTGGCAAAGCTAGTGTTCGTAATTTGTGAACAAGAGCTCTCAGGGAGTTTTAGAATGTCACCAGTAGAGTTTCACTCTTAATCTCTCAATTGATCTAAATAACTCATGATACCCACTCCCTATTTAAAGAAATTAGGTCTAGAGTCATTCCTTATTAGATAAGGCCTCAAAAATTTGAATCAGAATCAAATTCAGATCCATATCTGATGAAATCCACGTGAAAACGCGTGATTTTTTATTTGCCATAGGTAGGCCAATCTGCCTAACCAGCAGGCCAAACTTGCCCCATCAACAAACCAAACTTGAGGATCAGCATATCGAACTATCAAAAAAATCTCAACAAATCTTTTATTTTTCACCCAAGATTCTATAGGATAAAGCCCCAGTTTTAATTCAAATAACCCAATAGAAAAGTTATCTAATTAAAACAACTTTATCTAGATAATCTCTAGGAAAATAAATAGATTCCTAATAATTCTACAAGTTTACCTTGATATAATTTATTCAAAATTAAATCAACTAATAAACAGAAAAGAATTATCCGATCTCAATAATTCAACAAGTTTAATCTTGAATTAATTTTGTCACAAAATTAATTCAACCAATAAACAGACATGAATTGTTTGATTCTTTCCAATTTCAATCAATCTAATAAATCTGACATAAGTCACCAGTAATTGAAAAAGCACGCCGTATCGTTACATGATTTTGTGAGCTAGCAAAAGGGACCAAATGGACCTATATAGTTTAAGCTCCTGATAATTATGAAACCCAATATCCCAGATATACATTTCATAATTATCAACTCCAACACTACTCCACTAAAAGCCTGGAGCTGC
Source organism: Artocarpus hirsutus (assembly GCA_946598075.1). Classification (NCBI taxonomy): domain Eukaryota; kingdom Viridiplantae; phylum Streptophyta; class Magnoliopsida; order Rosales; family Moraceae; genus Artocarpus; species Artocarpus hirsutus. The sequence goes on along the minus strand of CAMOHE010045186.1, from coordinate 44,302 downwards.
ACTCTTAAACTCTATAGAATTACAAAGCTCGTATAGCTAAGTCTCCATGACATATCATAGTATACCGTATCCCCATAGGATTATCCATAATCGGCTTAAGGACAAGTTCTGTCTTACCTTCCCGATTTTTTTTTATCTTATGTTCCATTATCTCACCATCAAAAAACTTACCATCTAAAGATGGTATACCATTCGGTTATACCTATGTATCCAAATGGTTGAATGCTCTAGTTTTTCAATTACAAGATAACGCATATAAGAGGATATCACTACTCCTAAAGAGGAGCTGTGGATTCCATATCTATGAATAATAGGTCTATGCTATCAAGAATCATGCCTCAAATGTACCGGCATATATACCACTATGAAAATGTGGGTGTCACCCTTTGGTACATTAAAAGACACAAGTCAAGACATCGAGCCCGCTATTCATCTCAGGATTAAGATACAATACAAATGATTGTTTAAAGTGAATAAATTTGCCAAGACAGAATTATTAATCTAAATCAATTGACTTTATGTCCCAATCCAACACATCGTCACCTATGACAACGTACCAATGTTTCTATTCACGGAGTCCACCTCCGATGGTCAAGACAAACCATCTCCCAATAAGGATATAGACAACATAACAATCTTTACATGAATAAAGCGCCCAACTTTATTCCTTCGATTGCGAATCTTATGATTTAGACTAAGAATCGTGTCTTCTGCATAATCTGTCCATCATATGCCCAATTCTTAAAGGTTTAGACTGACATTCTCAGACTATTCTTTGCTTATCATACATTCAACAAATATGAACATAAAGAGGGCAAGATTTGTTATATAATAAATAAATTCTTTATTGATAAAAATGTCTCCAAAAACTTATTACATTTTTATTCCTTAGGACACATATGTCTAACAATATATCCTTTAAGTAAATTTTGTATTTTCAATTTAAAAAGGTAAATGAATACACTATATTAATATTATTAGTACAATATTAGGGGTAATAAAATAAAATTAAATAAAAAATGAGCTATGTAATTATTAAATAAAAAAGTAGAGTGTAAATCTTAAAAAAAAAATAATTAAAATTGTTAACATATATTATTCACTTTAGAAATAAAACGGATATATTATGTATTGTTGATACCTATTTTTTTTGCAAGGTGCAAGCCTAGCCCATGTCCCATACTATGGCCTGAGGTAAGGTACATGTATCCAAGCCACAAGGTAGTGTCCTCTAAGTAGGCCAAGGAACAAAAATATCCTCATTTTATTTTGTCCAATTAGACTTTTAACTTGCTTAGGGAGTTTTAAATCTAATTGAATTTAGAATAAAATGGGTATCAAGAAAATAAGAGCAAACAAAAAGCCAAAAAGATCCACTTAAAAGCCTAGACCCAACACTAAAAAAAATTCCATTTTTTGGCCTATCTAACATGTCAACCTCTCTGGCCCACCTGTCCTGCTAGGTCACCCATCGTGCCAGATCCTTATCATGTTAGCCTTAGTAGCTCACTCAAGGGACACAACTGTAGGATTATGTGACTTCTGCCATAGGAGATAAATTTTCCTTCAATCAAGGATGAGTCAAAAGGGAACTCAACCCTAAGGCCTAACCTTTGCCCAAAATGCCAAGGCAAAGTTTCCTCCTTTAGATACCTCGTAGAGGCACCCAGAATAGCACTTTTACGTCTACTGGCTATTAATGCTCCTAACAGACCTAGACCCATGTTGAAAACCAAATTTAAATCTAGAAGGGAAACCTCCCATGGCAGGAAGTTGCCACATATGTCTGCTCTCGTAAAACCAGACCTAGAGCTGCCCCAATCAAATGCCTAGAAAAGATGGATCCCAATCAAATTAAATCTGTACTTTCCTTTATAAATATCCCCTTTAGCACCCCTAGAAGAGACTAATGAATGCCATTTTACTCAGACCGTTAAGAGTAAACCTCCATAGCTACCATAACCACTATCTTCATCATCATCATCACCACCTTAAAATCTCCATAGCCATTATTTCTCTAAGCTAAAATCGCCACGTTTCCACTAAAAACAGCCACCAAATCACCCAAAAGTCCTTATAAACTCCATCTTCGACCTCAAGCCATCAAAGGAAAGCTATATCACCAAACTCGACCTTTTCTTACTAGCCATAAAACTCAAGCTCCATACTTTCCAGCAAGTTTCAAGAACATTCCAACTCCATGATCCACTCCATTTAAATCCAAAAATGTCATTAAATTTCTCCAAAGCAAAGCTTTTCCATGACCCACATGACTCAACGAACAAGGAGAACAAAAGCCCCTATTAAAGGACTACTACCTTTTCTCTCTCTAAAATCTCTCTCTAAGCTTTAAACTACCACACCCTTTGGAGCCACTCTCTTGTAGGGTTGCTTCGTTAGTAAGGCAAACGAACAATACTATTCCACCAAAACACCATATCTTGGCCAAATAAGCATATTACCACCACCAAGTATGTAAGGAATTCCTCCATAATTATTCACGTTTCTATTGCACACTATATGCATGCTCAGAGGCCCTCTTTAGCGAAGCTCTCATCTTCAACGGATCTAGAATCGTAATAGGTCCCACCCTCGGACTCGATCGTCTATAGGGCTACCTTGGTCTAGTCGTAACCTAAGCCAGGGCCACCACAAGGTGAGCTTAAACAGCCCATTTTGGCCACTCCTAATGTCGAAACAACCGCTACAGACTTGATCAACTCCATCGCTAGTCCTGTTGCCACTTCAGCTCCTATTAGACAGTAGCCAAGCCAAAAGAAGGAGGCCATAAAGTCAGCACCCTCCACATGTGAAGGCCCTACAACAAAAGAGCCTTAACACAAATTTGCTATAATAAAGTTAAAAGAAATCGTAATAAATAGCAGATTTTATTATTTGATTAGTAAATTATATCAGGAGTTTTGAAAAGATGAAATAAATAGCATATTCAAATACACTAGTATTTTTAACTAAACAAAAATAAAAAATTACTCCTAAAGATTCAGATATATTTTTCCTTGTCTTCTTTATCTCTCTGTGCTTGTTTCTCTTTCCTTGTACATGACTAAGATCCAACAATCTCTCCTTAGTGACACCATCATTGTTGAATCATCACCGGAGAAGATGAAGTGATGAACTCCAATAATAAGTGCTATCAACAACCCTCCCAAGTCCTATCCAAAATCTATTTTGAAGTTCTCTTTCCGAGTCACCATCATCAAGACCTCAAAGCTTGTTATCGGTGCTTAGATCTAGCTGTTGTTATAGATTTGTTTGTTTGCGAAGTTGTCGTAGCAGATCTGGCTGTTGATGCTTAAATATAGTGCCATTGTAGAGCTATTTCGAAGATCTCTCTTTAAGTAGCCATTACCCAGACCTTGTAGCTGTGGTCTACACTCTCTCTCCCTTTTTGCAATGATCGAGGATGAAAATAAAGATCTAGTTGTTCAAGATAATCTTCAATTCATGAAGTTGACCGAAAAATGCTAGAAACATCTCCCAAGCAGACGTCTGCAATCTCTGACTTTGCCATTTAGATTTGAGGTTGTTGTTGTAGATCGCAACGTCACACCAAAGTTGTGGAGCTACGATAGAGAGAGGAAATTGAGGAAAAAATTAAAAAAATGAAATTTTTTTTTATTGGCATTTTTTTTCAATTTTTAGTTTTTTTAGCTTTTTGTTTGTGATTTGGATTTACTAATAAATACAAGTGCATACGATATTTACTGATTAGTGGTGGTACAATCATTCTGGTAAATATGTGTATTTATTACCAACGACAAGGAAATATAATATTTACACATAAATATAGTATTTATATGAAAATATTGTATTTCTTAGTCCCCGACAATATCGTAAGTGTTAGTGATGTCTGGTAACGTTGCTAGAAAATTTTTATATTTATATTAAAATACGGTATTTTCATATAAGTACTACATTTCTCAACCACCGGTAAGATCATCGATAAGTTTTTGTATTTTATATGAAAATGCAGTATTTTCCATGTAAAGATTATACTTCTTGACCTTGGGGGAAGTCCCTTATAAATTTGTGTATTGACCAAAATATATTATTTACATGAAAATATAGTATTTCCCAACCAATGACTTCACTCATGCAGATGATGTCTGACGACATTGTCAATAAATTTTTGCATTGATATTGAAATACATTATTTACATATAAATACAATATTTTTTAGGTCTAGCAGCGTCACATGTAAATTTTTGTATTTACATGGAAATATAGTATAGTATTTTCTTGTTGGCAAGCTATCATCACGTCATCCCCAGTGCCAATGTTGTTTGCCTTTTTGGTAAATTTTTGTAATTACTTGGAAATACAATATTTACTTGTAAATATTGTATTTCTCGGATTTGGCAAGGTTGCCGGTAAAATTTGGTGTTTGTAGGAAAATACTATATTCCCTATCTATTATCATTGCTAATGAGGGATTAGAGAGATGGATAATAAAAAGAGTTAGATGTATTTTAAGGTTTTATTTTCAATTTTCATGAAATAAATCTCTATTTCTTATAATAAATTATTTGCTAAATATTTTAAAAATATATGACATTATTTACTAATTCTTAACCTTATAAGTTTAGGTAAATAAACGACAAATATAAATTATAGTTTTATCTTTTGTATTTTTTTAATTCAATATTTTCAATTAAATTAGGGGTAAGGTGGTAATTTAATACTAATATTAGGATTTTTGGAGTCCCAATTGCAAGGATGCATGGAATTACTAATCCTATTCTTCAATCCCAAATTTGTGTTGCGCCAACCAATATCAGTCTCATTCCAAGACAAAAAGGAGGAAATATACATGAGATTGACTCTTATTCCTTAATCCTTAAGTAATCATGTCATGAATGTTAAAATATAACCCGCTATCTGGGCATTTATATTTACTAATGACATGTTTAGTTGAAGAACTTAGAATTCAATATTTGAGTTTGAATTTAATTTATGTTTGGATACTCATTTTTTATGGTTGAAACTATTTAACTCTAATTCAAATTTTAATTCTTAATGTATTTAAGCTTTTCCACAATTTAAACTCATATTTTAAAAACGAATCTAAACACAATTAAGATCCAATTTAGTTCAAATTTTCTCAATCTAGAACTTGAACCAAAAGAGCCATCATAAGTAGGGGGAAAAAAAAAGAAACATTTTTGTTATTGCAAGGATCGTGGATTTTAAAATTTCTAAGGTCCTTAATTTTTTTGAGCATGAAAAGTATTAAATATTTATTACAAATTTTTTTAGAAATATCAAACAACATTGTAAAAATAAAGGTTA
>CAMOHE010045186.1:0-38972 GCA_946598075.1 Artocarpus hirsutus | reverse complement strand
CTATTTAACTCTAATTCAAATTTTAATTCTTAATGTATTTAAGCTTTTTCACAATTTAAACTCATATTTTAAAAAGGAATCTAAACACAATTAAGATCCAATTTAGTTCAAATTTTCTCAATCTAGAACTTGAACTAAAAGAGCCATCATAAGTAGGGGAAAAAAAAAAAAAGAAACATTTTTGTTATTGCAAGGATCGTGGAATTTTTGTTAAATATATTCACAAAAAAAAAGAAACATTTTTGTTATTGCAAGGATCGTGGATTTTAAAATTTCTAAGGTCCTTAATTTTTTTGAGCATGAAAAGTATTAAATATTTATTACAAATTTTTTTAGAAATATCAAACAACATTGTAAAAATAAAGGTTAATAGTGTTTTTTTTTTTACATAATTTCAAAAATATTAAAGGAATATCTAAAAAATATCAAAAAATGTCATTTGGAAAGAAATTTGTAAATTTGGACCTTCAATATATTTTATTATTATTTTTTATCCTACATATGTTTTACTAGTTAAATAATAGATTTTCATCACTTAGTATATTTGTATATTTGTATACTTTGTATATTATCAAATAAGTGTTCCAAAATTTCTAAGCATGCTTTGAAGTCCTGTATAACTTTCTTTTTTTCTAGTCATTTTTTATGTCAAACTTATTTATTCATGTAATTTTATCAACTTTTATCATATCTTAAATATCAAAAATATATATTAAGTTAAAAAAATATTGATTTTTTTCCTAAAATTTCTCTAAATTGGGAGTATCATCACCTCCACCTATACCAATATTTTCACCTGAATACATCTTTGCAAAATAAATAAATAAAAAGAACTCATTTTTTAACCCAAAAAAAAAAACAAATTTAAGAGTTTTTCCGAACGTCAAAACATATTAATCGCACTCATTTTTAGTTTAACTATCCACATGAAAAGATCTAAGTTCCCTTTTTCTTTTGGGTACACCACGTGAAGCTTAAAATGTCGAATTTAACCACTTTTTTTTTTTTGCTGAATGCTAATTTAACCACTTGAAGTTTAGTTGTCTGCCTTTATTAAAAAAATAATTGGTAACAAAAGCAGAAATTTTTGTATAGGGTGCTAAGCTGAGCTGAATTTGCTTGATTTTCAAATTGTAACAATTGAAAATTATGGTCCTAAAACTGACAATGACCTTTTTGCATATATACTTGTCGAACTTGATCACGTATATTAGGATTAAATTCTAAACTTAAAGTTCGCTACTTAGGGTAATTTGACAGTCCTTCAAGGATTACAATCCACCTTATTTGATTTAGTACTATTGTCATCTTTACCCATAAGAATTAGAGAATTTTTGACTTTATCTTGAAAAATAATTCTATAATTGTTCAGTCAATTAACAGTTGAATATTAAAGGCAAAATATTTTACAAGTGATATCTTTTTTTCTTCTAATAACTGAACATGTTGACATTATGCATGTGGTATATATAATTAATCAAACACTATTTAGCTAGAGAAGTAATAAGAGAAGTAAATTTTAAGATTTATTTTCCTCTTCCTTTCTTATTTTAAGCCAATTCTAAGGCCACTGAATGTATTTGGTCTTGTTTATTAGGTTTTTGAATATAACGGTTTTTTAAAATTTAAGGGGATATGATTATATTTTAATTTTTTCTGAGGTAACTTTGTGTAATTTGTTGTATATATACTTCTTTAAGTTAAAAAAGAGAAAAACAAAGTTGGGAAGGGAGATGAGGATTTTATTTATATAAAAGGTTATTTTCGCCTTCGCACAATACCTAAAATCTAATCCTTTTGCATAGTCATAGCCGAACAAAATAGCAAAAATTTGTCTAAATTATAATACCGAGAGTTGCACTTTCTCACAATATCATAATCATAATTCAAAACAAAGAATAAAATTTAGGGAAAAGAAAAAGAATTTTTTTTAATCTATTTATACCTTCTCAATGTAAGTGCTAATGCTACTGTTATATTTGTAACAAAAAATGGTCAAAATGTTATATTTAACGTTAACATTCATTTTTTTGCTCTAGTGCATCAATGCCATTTTAAACGCCAGAACTATTTTATTGCTTTTTCACTGCAAGATTCAATAAAAGCCATTAATATAATGACGTTTCATTTCTACCCAATGGACAAAAAGGCTGACCTACTACCAAAAAGTTTCCAAAAAAAAAAAAATTATCACGTTAATTTCAATTTTTTTTTACGCAAGTGTTGCTTTAGTTTTTTTTTTTTTTTTTTTTTTTTTTTAATTGAATCGTCTGTAACATTTTATTGTAATGACTGGAGATCAATTCAACAAGAGGGATATTAAATGTACGTCACATGAGAGGCACATGAGCACTTTGATAAGAGTATTTTAATAAAATACCTAATGTATTTTAAAGAAAATTAAAATTAAAATATAAAAAAAATAAAAAATAGAAACAATGAATGTATATTATTAAATCAAAATCTTAATCTCCTAAAAAAAAATCAGAATCTCAAGAAAAAAAAAAAAAGAAAATATCAGAACTAGATTTCTTGGTTGGCGGCTTCCCAAGCATCAACTTCCCCCACATGCGCCACCACGGCAATGCTGAGTTCAGCGACTACAAGCCGCTCCACTCCTCCGTCGACTCCAAGCTCCAGGCCATTTGCGATGGCCTGGCCAAGTCGCAAAAGAAAGGAGGAGGCAATAAGAAGCCATCAACCAAAAGATCCTCATCTTCGACAAAGTAAGAGGAACTCCATGAGCCCAAGGTCGATATCTCGCCGGCGCCGGTCGTGACAACGGAGTGTGACAGATCCGCCGTGTCGTTGTCGCTATCAGATCTGAACTATGGTTGTGATTTCATAGTTAAAACTCTGGTTTTGCTGAGCATCGTAGACAACTACAACAAGGTCATCAAGGACACGTGCAAGTGCGTCGTCGGAGTTCTACTCGGAAGCTCCTTCAGAGCACCATTGACGTTACTAACAACTATGCCAGTTTGTGTTATTTTTGCCTTTGCTTGCTTTGGTTTGCATCCGAGCTTTCATGTTTGGGATAAACTGTTCAGATTTTGTTTTGGAAAATTTAAGGTTTATGTAAGGCTTATGTTTTCTTTATGATTTGGCTGAAGAGTTTTAGGCATTTGCTTTTTTTTTTTTTTGGGTTTTTGGATTCCGAAACCAAAAAGAAAATCTGAGGAGGAAGAAGAAGCATATAAACTGGTGACGATGAACTTGGTTTTGTTGTAAATAAACTGGGTTCTGTTCTCCATAATATAATGTTGATGAAGCAGATCTGAGAAAGAAAAAGAAGGAAGATGTGAGTTTTTTTGGTTATTTGTTTTAATTTTTTTATATTTTTTTAATAAACTGGGTTTTGTTCATCATAAACTGATGATGATGAAGAAGAAGATCTGCGAAAAAAGAAGAAGGGTTTTGTTCTTGTTTTGGGTAATTTGTCGTAAATTTTGTTTTAATTTTTTATTTATTTTTTAATGTTTCAATTATTTTAAAGAGTAATTTAGTAATTTTGATTAAAAATGATAGCTAATCATTTTTAAGAGTCAAACCAGTCAAACTTATTATTTGATCGTTAAAATAGTCTCTCGATAATTAAAATAAAAGGTTGGAGTTAGATCAGTAAAAAAAATTAAAAGACCTATATTTTTGTAAAAAATTGAATACTAACGTAGTAATTTACCAAAAAAAAAAAAACTTACTTTCATCTTCCCATCTTCTCTTTCAACCAACACCATATATATTGACCTTGTTTTCTATGCTCTTCTTTTTTATATACATTCTGATATAAAAGATGAGCAAGGTTTTTAATGACGTATTAGAGGAAACTTCATTTGATGAGAATGAAAGAAGGAAAGTGGTCCAACTTGTTGCAACAAGGTTTCACATTTTTTTGCACATATTGGCCACTGGTAAATGACTTCCCACGTTTTACACAGATTTGGGTTTCTTCTAGTTTTTGTTCTTTTTTGCCAATGGGGGAGAGTAAAGTGCAATGAAGTAGACTATAAACAGTAGTTTGTAGAAAAAAATAATTAAGCTTGGTGTTTGGAGAGCTTTTAGGTTTTTAAAATATAACAATCGTAGTTTTGTAATTAAATGTTGAATATGTCAAGTAGGCAAATTTGGCACTAGAAATAGCACCACATTGGATTGTTTTTCACCCTCAAATATTAAACTTGGAATTGACACATTATTCTACAACTGCATTGGAGATACTCTTATACTATATTTTAAGTTTGTTCAAACAATATACTTTTACTTTTTTATCTCATTGAATTAATACTTTTAGATTAGATTTAATACAAGAATTTTTACCTTTTCTCGATCAATCTTCAATTATAACCTAAAACATTGCCCAAAATTTCTTAAATTGAAAAATATGAGACTTTTAAAAGCTCAAAAAAAAATTTATACTAAGGTTTTTGACTTCAAAAATATAGAAAACACCCTCAAAAGTAGGTGTTTTGTATGTTTTGTTTTTGTATTTTTCTTATTTTTTAAAAGTTTTTATTTTTTTATTTAAAAATAATTTGATCATTTTAAAAGTAAAAATCAACTATTAACTGAGATAAACTATAAATTTGTATAATAAATCTAATCTAAATATATACATTTAATGAGAGATTAAAAACCGAATATATATTTTTTGAATTAACTTAAAACAGAGGAATAAAAATATAAATATACAAAAAAAATTCATTATCTTATCCCAAAAAGTAAACGTGATATATAAACGACAAAACAATGTCTAATTGAAATTTTCAACAAAATAAAAAATGGTTCCCAATAGGTTTTTAATATATGAGAGGAAAAAGAAAGAGTAATCCTATTGATTTCTTCCCATCAAATGTGGCAATACAAAGTGTGTGGTTCCCAAAACACTATATGATCATATGCTTCTAAAAGTTAATGTGGGCCCATTATTTTGTCACCCTAAATTTTAAAACTAAAAAAGAAAAGAAAGAGAGGCAAAGTGTGTTTAAGAAGGTGAAAGATCGACTTCAATGTCGTGCCATTTCTTCTCCTCCATCTTATCACTGTTTAGCCTTTTTTTGAGGGCAAAAAGAAAAAAAAAAGAAAAGGAGAAACTCACGATACAAAGTGGAGATTTCAATTTAATTAGGTAAAATCTATTTCAATAATAGTTTATTAATAATGCATTTGTACATACTATGAGATTCTCTCTATTTTATAGTTGGATTGATTTTTTCTCTTTTGGAAACTTCTACTCTTTTTTCCTAAAACTATTGGGCAATTGTTAGAATGCCAATAAGGAAATTGACGGGTAAAGCTCGCCTAACAAGTAAGCCCTCAAATTCCTCATCAAAATAATCACTCACAAGTAAAGCAGTAAAGAAAATAACCGCAAGAATATAATAATTTAGAATGGTTCACCTCAATTGAAGGCTATGTCCACTATGAGTTTTCTTGGGTTGTACGATTTCACTATGAGAAAATAAGAATACATAGGATTTGTACTAAGAATTGGACTTAGACTATTCTCTAGAACTAACCTCTATTTATAATACTCGGGGGTAGGCTTAAACCTTACCCTTTAAGCATAATTTAAATTCAAATACATCATAATCTTTTCTCCTATTAGCTAAATGGAGTCATCGTGGTCTCTTTAGGACTTATCCCTTTTGAGTATCTTAGATTCGTCAACTTGAATGCTTGTCACTATCTTGGAGATTTTCCAATGTGAATAGAAATGTAAATAGACAATTTTACCTTTCTCGGGTATCTTTTGGTAAAAAGTTTTTGAAATGCATTGAGGCTATATAGGCTGAGATCCTTCTCAGGTCTTTTTAGGCCCAATATTCAACCAGGCCCAACTTAGTGACCCGACTACATTTGCCCCTAGCTCGGGGTACTACTTTGGTCAGTTGCTAAAGTTTATCGAAGGGTTTACGTTGGTCAATATCTTACTAAGGAATCTTTCAGGCTTCTGACAATTAATGATGGTTATGGAATTGAGAAGTCACCTCGATTATCATGCTGTCAAACCATAGATGTCAGTTGTCGCATCGCGTCATGTGTCAAGGAAATGCATCTAAGCCATTAATTCAAAGAGGTGTTTTTCTTCATGAATCTTGGCCACTAGAGAGGATCTCTGTTCCTACCATTGGATCAATTTCCCTATAGATCGTACGGTCGATATCTAAGATGCCTTTGGGTATAAATGCCCTAAGACTTGACTATTTCATTTTGCATTTTTAAATTTTCAAAGCCAAACTCTACCAAATTTCTCTCAGATTTTTTGAATACCTTATTCCCAACTTATTTCCATTGCATTCCTCTCCAAATCTTCTCAAAAAGGATCGATGCATGCATTCTCGAGTCTTCTTGTGGAATTTGCTTCACCAATTTCAAGAAACCAATGCTTCAAAAAAGGTAACTTTTTGCTCCCTATTCTCTATTATAATTTTGATTGATTTTGCTACATTTTTGGGTTTGAGTAGTACTAAAAGACTCTATAGATGTCATCTATGGAAACAAGGGTAAAAAGTTTGGCATTTTGAGTGTTTTTGCTTTCTAGGTCACTATTGAATGGAGGAACTTAGTCCCTGAGCTCTTATGCAGGAATCTAAATCTAAAAACTATAGTTTTTCATAGATAAAGGCTTTTTAGCTATTAAGACTTAAGCACTTTTCCTTTCTCTTGCTTGCTTGACTTTGACAAATAACATGACTAAGGATCACGATAATGGCCGAGAAGCCAAGAGGACTGTAATCTTACACTCTAACTCTACTAACTAACCCAACACCTCAAGAAATATGTCGATTCTAGATTTGGAAGGCACCTTAATCAAGGAAACCTAACTTAGGCCTGGTCATAGCAGTCTGAGAAGAGCTGCTGTTCCCATGACTGATTGTGAAGAGATTATGAGACACATAGATGAATTTCCAGAGGACTCTAGTGTAGTAGATGAGGATTTAGATAAGATTGATTCAATAGACGACCTTCTAAGTGGGATGCCTCCTAGTCTTAGAAACGTAATAACTGCTCCATGGGCAGGCACTGAGATAGAGTCCTCATCCCATCACCTAGGAGAGGAATTCTTTGAAGATCCTGTAGTGGTTGGATTTTGTTCCAAGGCATGTCATGGTGTCATTTACAAAAAGTTCTATGAGTATTTTGGTTCGTCGAGTCTTGGTTACATTATGTCGGGGCTTGATAATAGGGTCCCTTACCCTTTAAGCATTATGTCAGGGTCTGAAGGGACCATTGTCATCTACACCAATACACTGTCTTGTGGTGTTTTCCTTCCCTACCATTACTTCTATAAGAAAATCTTTAACAAATTTCACATCGCTCCATCTTAGCTAAACCCCAATGGTTGAAGAATTTTATCCATGCCTTCCATCCTTTGGAAGGTCCATCTAAAGACTGAGTTGACAGCATAGAAGTTTTTGTAAATGTTCATGATCAAGGCGCTACCTAACCAACATGGTTTCTTCTACCTTGGGGCTTATCCAAAGATAGATGACTTGATTATTGGAAAATCGAGCTGAACTCACGGATGGAAAAAGTTGTTTATTTTACTAAAGGGCTCGTTTGATCATCATTGGACTAAGATGGGGGATCCAATTCTAGTTAGCCTACATTTTGCCTCTAAATGTTAGTGCCTGACCTGGATTTTGCTTTTCTTTGTTATACAACGAAGGCTAACCAATGCTTTTCTTTTTGCAGTTATTCCACCTCCTTACTTAAGTTTGAATGAGGACGAGCAAGCCCGTATAGAAGCAACCATCAAGGTACCTAAGTGGCTACGTGATGGAAAAACGAATACGCAGTGGATTTTAAAATTTTAAATCAAAGCCTTTTTTCAAAACAAGTTAGACATGCTAAGTATATTGATTAATAAAAGATCTTACGTACCTCATTAGTAGACTAGAAAATTGTAAGAACTGCAATTAGAGTAATTTATCGAAAGAGCCTTAACCAACGGGAATTCCTTGCTATTTTCTTTCTATGATCAGAATACAGGTGGTTGTACATCGTTTGGTTTTTCCTCAGGTAACTTCTCCTCACTTGAGAAAGCCATAAGCTAAGGTTTGAGATATTAACACTACAACAAATTTGAGATTATACAACCTTTAATTAACGATCGTTTCTCAAAAACTGTCGTGATAAGAAAAAAAAAAAACGCTACAAGTTACGCCCATGAAGACGAAAACAGTCGTGGTATTGGCGGGAGCTACCACGACAGTTTTTTAAAAAACCGTTGTGTAAGATTAAACCTTTCATGATGGTTTTTATAAAAATCATCGTGGAAGGTATATTTTAATACCTCTATTTTACGACGGTTTTTATAAAAACCGTTGTGAAAGGTATACATGTTTGAAATTTTTAAATTTAACCTTTAAGTTCGGCATGAATAAAATTTTAATCTTTTATGACGGTTTTTATAAAAACCATCGTGGAAGGTTTGGATATTTGAAATTTTTAGTATCCCGTCTAATTTAACCTTTCACGATGGTTTTTATAAAAAGCATCATAGAAGGTTTTGTATATTTGAAATTTTTAGTAGCCCGCCAAAATTTAATATTTCACGAAGGTTAAATTTGGGCAGGAAACTAAAAATTTTAAACCTCAGGGCCTTCCACGATGGTTTTTACTAAAAATCGTCGTGAAAGGTGCAAGGCCTTCCACGACGGTTTTTGTAAAAACCATCGTGAAAGATACCGAGGCTTCCACGATGGTTTTTAGTAAAAACCGTTGTGAAATGTTCCACATGTTTGAAATTTTTAGGTCGCCAAAATCTAATCTTTCACGAAGGTTAAATTTAGGCAGGATACTAAAAATTTCAAACCTTAGGACCTTTCACGACGGTTTTTATAAAAACTGTCGTCGAAGGTCCGAGGTTTGAAATTTTTAGTGTCCCGCCCAATTTAACCTTTCACGATGGTTTTTATAAAAACCGTCGTGGAAGGTTTTACATATTTGAAATTTTTAGTAGCCCGTCAAAAATTAATCTTTCACGAAGGTTAAATTTGAGCGAGATACTAAAAATTTCAAATATTGGGACCTTCCATGATGGTTTTTATAAAAACCGTCGTGAAAGGTACCAAGGCTTCCACGACAATTTTTAGTAAAAACCGTTGTGAAATGTCCCGCATGTTTGAAAATTTTAGTATCTCTTTAAAATTTAATCCCGCGCCAATGACATGGCTTTCCCTATTTATTCAAAATTTTTCTAACTCAAACCCACTAACTCTCAAACCCTTTTCTCTCTCTAACTCCTCTCTCATGACCTAGCCACCGAGGAACCTAACCCCCATGGCATTCCACTGACTTTGACATTCCTCTATCACTCTCTCCATGACCTACCTAACAAACCCGATGCCATTCGCCACCGTTTATCCTCATCCCTTGACATTCTACCAACTCCACCATTGTTCGACTCGTCCCTTGTCGTTCCACCAACTCTATCGCCTTTGGTAAATTTCAAACCATTACTTTTTATTTTAGTATTATTGTTAGTTCTAAACTTAGCATTATTTTGTTATTTTAGTGTTATTTACCTTTAGTTTTAGTTTTAATATTAGTTATATTAATTTGCTTTTTGCCATTTAGTATGTGTTACTTGTATTTAGTGTTTGAAAGACCTTTGAACAACATTTAGCATTTTAGTGTGAGAATGGGTTACTTTTTATGTGTTTGTGATGCCTAAGTATTATTGTGATACCCACCACATGTTTGGAGATTTTTTTTAGGGGAATACAAATTTTTCACGACGGTTTTTTAAAAAACCGTAATGAAAAATTGACATTCTACGACGGTTTCTTGAAAAGCCGTCGTGGAATCAAAGGATTCCACGATGGTTTCTTGTGAAATCCTTAGTATTCTACGATGGTTTTTTGAAATTTTGCATCATGGAATGCCAATTTTTCATGACGGTTTATTAAAAAATCGTCACAGAAAATTACTACATTATAACCCTTTCTCAAGGCAATTTTTATATTACACGATGGTAAAAAGCTTTCGTGAAAACTCCATATCATACCAAGACTAAAGTTTTCACGACGGTTTTTTAACCGTCATAAAATTTTTCGACGGCAGTTATAAACCGTTGTAGAATCCACAATTTGTAGTAGTGTAAATAATAACTCTGTAGGAGTTTCAGAGTTTCTCTTACTAGAATACTCTTTCTATACTTCTCAAATGATCTAAGGAATAATAAAACTAGTTCCCTTTATATAGTAGTAGGATTGGAGCTACTATTTATTAAATTTGGCCTCAGAATTTGGGTTTGGATTAAATTTCTAAGTAAAAAGTGTAAAGCAAATGGATTTCTAACATGGTAGATTCAGTCAACCAACCTACACTGGGTTCGATCAACCGATCCATCATGGCAGCACTCCCATAACGCATTTTTAGCTTTTAAGACTTATCTCATTAATTCAAACCTAATCCAATAGATAAATCCTACTTTATTTGACCCGAGTATACTTTATAGAGCCTAATTTTAATTCAAATAATCTAATAGAAAAATTATCTAATTAAAAGAGTCATATGCAGATAATCCTATGCAAATAAAATCTATTTTAAATAATTCAACATGTTTATCTTGAATTGTTTCATAAAATTAAATTAACCAATAAATCAACGTGAATTATTAAATCCAATCTATCAAATTTTAACTAATTTAATAAATAACATAAGTTACCAATCTATACGAAAAAAAACACGTCGTATTGTTACAGAAAATATTATAAGCTAGCAAAAAGGGCCTGATGGACATACATAGGTATATCTCTTATAATTATAAAATAACATATCCTTAATATATATATATATATATATATATATTATAATTATTAATTTTAAAGCTATTCCACTAAAGGCATTGAGCTGCACTCTTGAACTATATAAAATTATGAAATTTCAATAAGTTTATTGTTCATGACCTATTATAATGTGTAACATCTTCATAAGATATTTATAATCGATTGAAGGACAAATTTTATTTTACTTTCTCGATTATTTTTTTCTTATGTTTCATTGTCTCACTATTTAGAAAACATACTATCCATAAATAGTATACAATTCGGTTGCACCTATATATCCAAATGGTTGAGCGCTTCACTTTTCAATTACAAGATAATGTCTATAAGAAAATATCATTAACTCTACAAAAAAGCTATAGATTCTATATCTGCGAATAACGAGTCTATGTCAATCAAAAGTCATGTATTTAACGTACCCGTAGCATAATCAAATTCAGGACGTCACCCTTTGGTACATCAAAAGCATAAGTTAAGAATACGAGACCATTAATTCATTTTAGAATTAAGATATGACACATATGATTGTTTAAAGTGAATTGATTTAAAACAAATGAGATTATTAATCAAATTTATTTATCTTTAGTCCCAATCTAATGTATCATCACCTATAATAATATACCAATGTTTCTACTCACGAAGTCCAACTCTGATGATCAAAACAAATCATCTCCCATTAGAGATGTTGCCCCACTTTATTCCCTCGAGTGTGGATTATCATTTAGACTATCACCTTTAGAATTCATGTCTTCCACACAATTTTTCCATCATATGCACGATCTTAAAGGTTTAGATTAACAGTCTCATACTTTTGTTTACTTATCATATTTTCAACATAAATAAACATAAAGAGGACAACATTTGATATATGAAAATAAACAATAAATTCGTTATTGATTAAATGTTTCTTAAAACTATTATATCATTTAATCTCTAGGGAACCTAGTCTAACAATCTTCCACTTGCCCTATGTGAATAAATGTAACATGTTATGTATCCCATAGCCTCTACATGCTTCTCGAAAGCCCTCGTTGGTAGTGTTTTTGTGAAAGGATCAACTATATTGTCCTTGGATGCGATCTTGTACACTACGACTTGTCCATTCTCTACGAAGTCCTTTATCACATGATACTTCTAATGTAAACATTTACTCTTCTTTTGAAATCTTGGTTCATTAGCATTAGCTATCACTGTATTGTTTTTGTTATCACAATATAGCATTATTGGCTTACCCATGCTAGAAACTACCTCAAGATCTCCAAGGAACTTGTGGAGTCATACAACTTCTTTCAAAGCTTCAATAGCTGCCACAAACTTAGCTTCTGTCGTTGAATCTAAAGTGCAATCTGGCTTGACACTTCTCTAAACAATGGCGCCTCTTCCTAAAGTAAATACAGATCTTAAAGTTGATATTCTCAAATCCAAAGAGAATTGAAAATCTTAATCAGTGTATCCAAGAGGTGTTAGATCCTCCCCATAATACATTAGCATAAAACCCCTAGTCCTTCTCAGGTACTTAAAAATATTCTTGACCGTAACCTAATAGTTTAGTCCTAGATCTGACTGAAATTGACTCATTTTTCTAACCGCATTACATATGTCAGGTTGTGTGCAAAGCATAATGTACATGAAACTAACTACTGTCGAAACATAAGGCACCTTCTTCATATATTCTTTTTCTTCATCTATCTTTGGAACGTCTCTTTTAGAAATAGTAATTCTAGACCTAGATGGTTCCTTACCTTTCTTGGAATATGATTATATTATTTGGATATAAATAATGTATGCATGTATGCATAATTATATACATATAATCATATAATTGAGATTTTGTGATTTTGTGCGATATGTGATTATGTGATGTTGCGATATGTGATTATGTGATGTTGTGATTTTGGTTATATAATTTGTGAAATGTGATTTTGTTAAAATTGATTATAAGAGTTTGTGATTTTGTGAGAAATATATATGTGATTTTGTGTAATATGTGATTATGTGATGTTGTGATATTGGTTAGGAAATTTGTGAAATGTGATTTTGTTAACTTCGATTATGAGAGTTTGCGATTTTGTGCAATATGTGATTATGTGATGTTGTGATTTTGGTGGTCATTAGATTAAGTAAAAATCTCTCAAGAGAGTGATAATGACCACTATGAGGAGGAGTATGAAGAGTGCACTCGATCTTCCTCGCAATATAGCAAGGCAAAATAAGTTAGTAAGCCCTGAAGGCGCACCAAATTCGATCCTAAAGTAGATTTTGAGCAAAGAGCTACTTTGATTAAAAAAGTTCATTGGATGAAGAAGAGCGGTTTAAGAATAGAAATGATGTTTGATTTAAAAGGCCAACTAGAAGATGCACTCAATAGTAAATTAAGCAGTTGGATTTGAGTCATTGTCAAGAACACTTTCCTATATGGATTAAAGATTGGAAGACTAAGGCTTTGGACCAAGAAAAGAATGTGATTTGTAGAGAGATTTACGAAGCTTTCATGGTTGAAAGGT
This sequence comes from Artocarpus hirsutus, assembly GCA_946598075.1. Classification (NCBI taxonomy): domain Eukaryota; kingdom Viridiplantae; phylum Streptophyta; class Magnoliopsida; order Rosales; family Moraceae; genus Artocarpus; species Artocarpus hirsutus. Next base: position 25,675 of record CAMOHE010045186.1, on the reverse strand, counting down.
GATATAGGAAAAAGGTTTTGAAAGTTTGTGGCCAGTTAGCAAAGGAGTTTAGATCTAACCACTACATTCTTTTGTGAAGCCCAACCTTTTCAATCCAAAGGACGATGAAAATATATATAAGTGGCCTCCCATGGTAGTACACTACTACCCTTTTATAAATGATGACGATTGGGAAGCTTTTGTGAAGTGTTAATGTTCCACCAAATTCCAACTACTATCAGCTAACGCAAGAAAAATAAAAGTGAAAAATGAATACAGCTTTATGGTTGGCGAAGACAGACATAGAAAGCTCGAGCAATTATTGGTACGCTATTATCTTACTCGTATTACATATATCAATTATTCTATCAATTAATATGTTACTAACATTGCATAATGCAGTTAGTTGAGATGGATGTGCTACCAACACGGGAGAAGTTGTGAGTAAAATCATATCAAAGTCCTAATGTATAATTTAAAAATCCAACAGTAACACAAATTAAGAACTTGATTGTAAGTTTATTGAACTCAAATTATTAATTTGTAATTTAATACTTATTGAAGGATATTATGAATAACTTGGTTTGTTATTGCTTTACAAGATGAGTACACGATGCAACAAAGTCAATGGACCTTTCAGTCCGTCAGTAACGATGACATATCAACAAGGGCACTAGGAAAACTGGAACATTCAAGATGTATTCGCAGTCAATCAAAGTATATGAAGTAGTCTCAAAGTATGTGAAGTAGTCTCAATACTTTGACCTCTAACCAGGTTCAAAATTCAATTCCCAAATGTCGAAGATGTAGATGGAAATTACAGAACTACAAGGTCTTATGACCGAGTTCATTTTCCAAGGATGTGCCATACCAACGGATGATAGCATCTCACAATGCAATAACTTCAAGGCTAGTGGTAACCCTCTTGATAATGCAGCAGAAGCTCTAAAAGGTCCAAAAGTCCAATTATCATCTCATCGTCAAGAGCTTAAACAATATCAAGAATGCAGGCTCTTTGTTGACGATAGAATTAATGGTGAGTGTGCACTTGTTGCACTTGAGAAGGCGTGGAAGGAGAGTATTCCAACTGATACAATCCATGGAAGACCCTTAAGGGACGAAGATGTGCACGTTAACATCATTACCATTAGAGTTAGAACAACTGAATTGTATCTTCTGACATTTGAAGCAACAACTATGGGTGATGTCGCTGGAAGTTTTATCGCATGGCCAAAGAGGTTAATTGAAGTTGTCGCAATGACAAAGATGAGTCGAGTGCCTAGCCATGTTCTACAAGATCTAGAGGGAAAGAAATGCCAAAAAAAGAAAAGTTCTACAAAAGCAAGACAATCACAACATGAGGTAGAGCAAGAATAACAACAACTCGTTGCAAATGAGCTACTGCTTGCATTTAACTTCTCTTGAGTACCTCAAGAATTTATGCAGTTGGCTTTGTATGCACATTCTTTCATGTGCGATGGGTTGATGATTTAGTGCCTGATACCAGAAAATATCATTGGCTTTTACTACTTTATCACCTTTGATCAAATTGGTGCGAATTGTATACTGGTATACTTCAAGTAATAACTCTATCCTTAATTCTTACTTTTTTTTAAATCTATGTAGAGTTGTAAGGTGCTTTCAAATAATTGAGTGCATTGTTTTTCACTGTAGTTTTTTAGTAGAATATTGTGATTTTCAAGACAAGGTGCACAATTTTGGCTTCATATCTATAGCAATTGTATTAAGTGTTGCAAGAGATCTATAGAGTGATTGTAGAGAGCGTGCCACATCATTCTTTCACCTATTAGCTCAAGCATCAGGGGGAAATTATTCTTCGTGCCATACAATGTTAAAAAGCATTAGATGTTGGCACTTATTTTATCATTGGAGGACTAAATATATTGCTTTGATCTCCTTGGACAGCCACCACATGAGAATTTCATATCACTCACAAGATTGAAAGTATCAAAGTTTCTTGAAAATTAAATATGTTAAGTTTGATGTAATTGTATTGTCTATTAATTTATTTAATCATGACATATTGTTAGGGCGCTTAATGATTAAAAGCTTCAAGTGGGAAATGGTGTAACATTTTGATAGAACGAAACGCTATATTCCAAGCATAAGTGTCCAAGACAACAAGAAATCGTAAAATGTAGTTTTTTTATTCTATGTTTTATGTGGGATATAATTAATAGTAGTATACAAGGCCTAGTAAGAAAGGAATTTTATATACGTGTGGATATAAATGAAGTTAGAATTAAGTGGATACAATTTATAAATAGGTATATCATGTTTAGATAGAGATAGTAGATAAATAATTGTGCAAAATAGTTCAAATGTAAATGATCTTATAAATACCTTGCAATTTCAATATATATCATTTTTTGTGAGCAATTAGGGCCTTGTAGTAATGGATAACACACAAAACTAGCCATTCTATAGAAAATCAGGAATTTTGGCGATTTTTCTTGTGTAAGACCAATTTTCCATGATAGTTTTAGCCAAAAACCATCACAGAAAACATACCTTACACAATAATTTTTACAAAATCCGTCGTGTAAAGTTGTGATATACCAACTTTCTACGATGGTTTTTGTAAAAATTGTCATGGAAACATTTGCATTGGTTTCTCGTCTAGAGTCTATTAGAATGTTACTTGCTTTTACATGCTATAAGGGATTCACCCTTTATCAAATGGATGTTAAAAGTACATTCTTAAATGGATACATTTTAGAAGAAGTTTATGTGGCATAACCAATTAGTTTTGAAAACCATAAGTAGCTGGATCATGTTTATAAATTGAAAAAAGGCTTTGTATGGTTTCAAACAAGCTTCTAGAACTTGGTATGATATAGTTAGCCAATTTTTAATCAAAAATGATTTTTATGTCGGAAAAGAACATACTACTCTTTTTACCAAAACTAAGGGTCATGACTTAATTATTGTTCAAATGTATATTGATGATATAATATTTGGTGATATTAATCATGTCTTGTGTGAGGAATTTTCAAAATGCATGCATAGTGAATTCGAGATGAGCATGATGGGAGAGTTAAATTTCTTCCTTGGACTACAAATTAAGCAATCCAAGGAAGGCATTTTCGTTAATCAAGCCAATTATGTGAAGGATCTCCTCAAACACTTTGAACTGGAAGATCTAAAGGCAATGCCAACTCCTATGAGTTCTTTAATCAAATTAGATAAGGATAAAGATAGCAAGGCGATAGACATCACAAAAAATAGAGGTATGATCGGATCTTTACTTTATTCAACCGCCAGTAGACTCAACGTCATGTTTAATGTAGGGTTATGTGCTAGATTCCAATCAAATCAAAAGGAATCCCATCTTAGTGCCGTCAAGTGAATTTTTAGATATTTAAGTGGTACTAATAATTTATGACTATGGTATCCAAAAGGCATGCATTGATTTAATAAGCTACTATGCTGATTGGGCTGGTTGCACCATAGATAGAAAGAGCACTAGTGGAACTTGTCATTTTCTAGGCTTTGCATTAGTATCATGGTTTAGCAAGAAATAAGCTTCGATTGCGCTATCAATCGTAGAAGTTGAGTATATATCAACAGCTAGTTGTTGTACACAAATACTATGGATGAAGCACACACTCAAAGACCTAGGCTTAAACTATGATCATGTTCCCATCCTATGTAACAATACAAGTGCCATCAATCTATCCAAGAATCCGGTTTTGCACTTACGGAAAAAACACATAGAAATTAGACATCATTTCTTACATGACCATGTATTAAAAGGGGGATATCACTTTAGAGCTCATTAGCACTGACGATAAATTAGAGGATTTTTTCACAAAACCTCTTGCCGTAGAACGATTCTCATGTCTTAGAAGAGGACTTGGCCTAATAGACCCTTTAGATTTGCACATGCTTAATTAATGATGACTTCTCATGCAATTGTTATGTTCACTATGCATGATTTGTGTTTTTTATATGTTCTCTTTGTTTGAATGATCAATTTATTGTTAGATATGTTATTTGAATAATAATGAATGGTTTTATGCTCTTAACATGGTTGAAATCTATGTGTGCATGGCTGTAGTGTTTGGCCTTCCAACTTGTAAGGTTTGGCCAACCAAACTTGGAAAGTTCAGTGTGCTGATAGGAAATATCAACTTGCTAAATTGGGTAAGTTCGATCTGCCAATCTATTGGGATATAAGTACCCCTAAACTAAAAAAAACCCTGTTCTCTCTCAAAATTTTCACTCCTCCATGCCACCTCTCATCTAAACTCCATGAAAATCTTTGCCTAAGCCTCAATCTTGCAATTTCTTATGATTTTCATTCAACATTTGTGAGTTTCTCTTGATTTCCCTCACTTTCCTCCAAAAATTTTGAGTTTTTCATCACTTTTCTCCCTTTCCCTCTTCAATCTGCGACCTCCTTCTTTTCTTTTCATTTTTTCCTTAAAAGTTCATGGGTTTTTCTTCAACAACATAGTCAAATCCAGTTCTCATCCTTCAAAATGCTCAAAATCCGTTGCACATAAGCCAACATCTAACAAAGAGGTAACCCTCGAGGAATTTTCCAATGAGAAATTTGTCAATTTCTTTTCGGGTAGGAAAATTATAGATGGAAAATGTGTGCTATTTGGTGATTTTGCTAGTTTTGGAGTAGAAGTATTGTTTGAAAGATTGCAATGGAAGAGCATAATGACAATGAAGGAGGATGTATACACTAGGCTCGTCAAGAGATTTTATGCAAACTTAGTTGCTTTCTATGACCCATTGGAAATTAATGTGACGTTGAAACATAAAGAGATTAAATTAAAACCATCAATTTTGGGGGAAATACCAAAAATGCCCTTAGATGGAGATGATATTCATGGTGTTAGGACATGGATGTTTGATAAGAAAACTATGGCTAAGTTCATTTTGAGAATGATAATGTAGACTACCCTAAAAGTTTAATGCATCATCCTTACCCCTAGGGGACTCCACATTCATAGACTTATCACCACAAACATCCTTCTAAGGGTCGGTCATAAAGATTAAGTTCACTTATTAGACCAACTCCTTACCAATTGCATTCTAACTAGGACTAGAACAAACCTACATCTTTTGTTGGTACGATAGATGATTGATGTGTCTGAAGGAAAGAAAACTATCGGGTTACCTTATGGTATGCTTCTTACAAAAGTCTTCAAATATTTTAATATCTGCATTAGCGATAAAAAAGACGTTGCTCACTACAAACCTCATCTAGCTGTTGGTGCGCTCACCATTAGCGAAATAAGCTTTAAAGAAGTCCATGGCCAATGGGTGTCGGCTGGTAGACAAGTTGCTCCATAAGGTGAGAAAGAGGAGGAAGCAGCTAAAATGGCAAATATTGAGGCTTGAGAAGAAAACAAAGAGGAAGGATCCATCACACTTTAACAACTTTATACTCATCAATAGGAGCTCAAAGCACATCAACACCAATTGTATGGGCAACAACAAAGGATGGGTGCCAATATTTCAAATTTGTAAGCCAGTCAACAAGAGATTCTTCAACTTCTTCACCAGATGAATTTTGGCAGAGGATCTTCGAGTCAACCTTGACTGCTTATGTCTCTTATGGTTTTGTTTTTGTTTTCATGGATTATGAGATGCTTCTAGTGTTTTGACAAAGTACTATGTGTTCATGACAATGTTTATGTCAAATTTCATTGTTTATTTCTTTACTTTGGTATCAATACCTGTGTGAAATTTTAATGATTATATGCTTATTTTTGCATGATGACAAAAAGAAAGGAAGTTGTGATATTTTAGATTGAGGAGTTAAGGTTGGTGGTGATTGATAATTAGATATTGATATGCAATTTATGATATGTGATTATGATTGGAGAAGTTGTTTTGAATGATACATGTGGCGTAAAGGATGGTGGTGATTGATATTTACTTATTACTATTTTGATTCATGCTATGCTATAGGGGAAGTATTTATTTGAGGGGGAGATTTTGAGCTTTTATTTCAAAATTTGAGTTTTTGAAACCTTTGCACATATCAAGGGGGAGTAAAATGAATTAACTTTCAAGACAATGAAAAGTTGTTTTTTCGTCATAAAAAAGGGGAAGACTGTTAGCTCCAAGGTTTCATAAAGTAATTTTAAATTAGTTTTGATGATAACAAATACAATTTTTGTGTATATGTGCAAATATGTATTTTTGATCTAATGAAATTCTTGAGTATTGAAAAGCTTAAGTTTCAAGCAAAATTAAATGATGAACATTTAAGAAGAATAGAACTATGGATGCAACAAGGAGTGGACTCACATGGACTTAAAGATTTCAAGACTTTATTAGTTTTTAGTCCAAATATAAACGAGTGATTCTTATTTGGAAATATGATCAAATAATAGCTCAAATACACACACGCGCGCAATACATTCATAAACATTTTTAAATTTTGCATATATGTGTTCAAAATATTTAAAATTTTCTACTATGTAAAAAGGTGTTAAAACTACACTTAAGGTATTTGAACAGGTTTTTACAAAAATAGGCTTTTAGAATACTTTCTTGGGCAGCTTTGGGCGACATAGATCGACCTACTAATCATTTCTGATCAGCCTACCAATGGCCCAGGATCGGCCTGCCAATTGCCCTACATCGGCCTACTGATCTGATGGTTTCTAAGCCGTATTTTATAGAGCTTTTGACGGCCTATCGAACCTAGTCTTTGGCCTACCGGTGCTTGGATGTTTGGCCTACCAAATTGCCATATCAGCCTACCAATTAGATGACCGTTTGAAGTCCTGATTTAAATTTTCAAACTTCGGCTTACCAAACCTATTGTCTAGCCTGCTGAACTATTTATAATGGCTAGTTTGCTATCCATTAGAACTCCACTTCCAACGGCCATTTGGATCTAAATTTGAGCTTTTATGCTAAAGTTAAGCACTTAAAAGCTTTATGTACCTCACCATTCATTATCAAATGAACTAAGAATCATAAGAGAGATTTGATATTATTCTTACATTGTTTTCTTAAGCATTCATTTCATACATATTCTCTTGAGCTAAATTTGTTTCATATTTTCCTTGAACATTGCTCACACCTCTGAAGATAAGCTTTACATTGAATTCATTTTCTTTTGGAGTAATTAGTTTGTGAGTGTACCAAACTTCATATAAATCCTACCTTTCATCATTAGGTTTTTCAAGCCTTCTAATTTGGGTTTTTGGCTAGATGATCTTCATTAAAATTGTCATTTTGTAAGCTGTGGTGAGTCTTGAGTAGAGCAGTTCACGGGTGTTGTACAAAGGGTTGATCGTGCTAAAAAGACGGTCTTATAGTGTAAGAGGTTGAGGGAAGATTTTTGCTCGATGACAGCAGACATAGACATATTTGTCGAACCACTATAAATAATGTTTTTATTTCTTCTCCCTACTCTTTTACTTAAACGCAATTTAATTTTTGTCTACTAATTTCAATATCTTAGTTTGTGTGTTTATTGCTTGAGCATATTTTTTATAAAATTTTTCAATAACTGTAAAAAATTTCCAATAACCCAATTCACCACCTTTTGGGTAGCTATTTTTAAGCTAACAAAGGAAGTTACGAAACAAAACTTATCTAACTTTATTCATTAATTTATAACTTTACACACTATATTTATTTACAATTTCTTTTATGTTTTATTTTATTTTTCTTTTTTTAAGCTTTGATTTATCAAATTTAATTGATTAATTGATTTTGGAAATGTGACTATCTTTAATTGTTCATCTTCACAAAATAATAAAACTTAAGTGTTCATAGCTTGGATTTACCACCACAATTAAGTATTACAATGCGTGTTTGAAAAGAATGGCTTACAAACACTTTGAAAAATAAACATATAAAAATGTTAAATAAAACTGAAGTTTTAAGAGTCCATAAGGTTAGACAATTCAAAGAATAAAAAAATGATATAACATTAATATAAAATTCATAAATCATAACAAAATTATAACACATTAACTACTAAGAAACAAATATATACACAACACTTTTTTTTTTAAATTTTATGGCTCACAAAAACAAAAAGTTTTACAAAACACACAAAATTTGGAGAAAAAACTAAAAAAGTTGAGCAAAAATCAAAAAGAATTTAGCACAATTTCGTATGAAGTACAACCCTCTCCCATAACCTAAATTGAACATTATGCCCAATGTGTAAAAAAGAATAGTGAGAGTAGCAAATATATTACCTAAATTAGTACAGCTACAGAGATAATCTGTAACAAATTTAACAAACCAAACCAAACAAGTAACAAATTTAACAAACCAAACTAAACAAACACAAAATAATATATTAAAAACTGGGTCTTTTAAAGTCTGATTCCAAAGACTTTATTTTTTTTTTGTGTTTGAAAATTAAAATCACTTTTCAAATTCTTTAAAACATTTTAAGAAGCCGCAAGTACAAAATATTTACTAATCACAATGATTATATCCTCCTTACTCTCAGTCATTTTAAATGAATTATTAGGTAATTTAATTTCAAAGATTTTTTTAAAGAAAAATTAAAATGCAAAAACAAAGCACACATTTTTTTAATGAAAATTTATTTGAAAATCCAAACAAATATCATTTACAAAATCAAACCCGTTAAAATGAATCTTGGGAGAAAATTGAAAACAATTTAACTTTATAACTCATCCATTCTAAACAAATTTAATTTATAGCCTTCATTTTAAATTTTTAAAATAAATTTCAATTTTTTGAAAGAAAATGAAAATAACACACAACATCACATAAAAATATATTACAAATAAGGGAAGGTAAAGATATTACATTGAAAGTGTTTTCCCATCGTCTAATGCTCTGAATTCAACAAATCTTTCTTCTAACTCTGGTCCTAGTGGACAATCGTCAAAAAGTGGCTTCCTTCATAGTAAGTGTTAAAGGACATTACATATGGGTCTTGTGTGAACATGCCCTCAAGATTAGCAAAATTTGAAACATTTAAACTCATGAAACTTAGACTCATTTTACGTTATTGGTAGGTGCCTAAAAACTATACTAGACACGATGAAGGAGGTGGTATCACATAGGATCTTGGCAAGAATAGTCTTTGACGAACTCTTGTGACAATTGAGTTTGAGAACCTAGGACTACGGGTGATGATTCTTCCTCTTGTATAACTAAGTTTTTGTTCTCATCCTCGCATTCTTTTCCTAATGGTTGTCCCTCAAAATAGGTGAGTTCCACATATTTCTCTTTGTTTTCTAATATACCCTTCATAGATTCCAAATATTTTCTTAAGATTTCTAAACTCTCCCTATTTTAAGTATCAATGAAATTTGCAATTCAACAATTGACTCCAAAATTTCAAGTTGAATTTCTGGCCAAGGTTTAAAAAAGCTTGAATTGTTCTCCTAACCTAAGTCGGTTTCAAAGCTATTCAATCTCCAATAATCATACTAGGCCATATCTTCTAACATATAATAAGCTTCGTTATAGGTAATTAGTAAAAAGTGATGGATCAATCTGCTCTTTCTACCCAATTTCTTGTTTCATGACTTAGCTCATCATAAAAAATTCCTAAAGATAATCCCAAGAAAAACTATTGTGAGGGTACCTATCTAGCAAGTTCCTATATCTTCACTAAGCACTATAAAATAGTTGTAAATGTTTTTTTTAGAAAAACTTACAACAAAATATTGATGAATTTCCCAAAACATTACTTATTTTTTATTTTTTATTTTTGAAATTCTTTAAAGAAAAATTTTCAAGGCGAATAATGCTAAATTAATCAGATTCTTAGATCATTGTGTGTCACATCAGACACACTTAGAATTCCCAACTCTCTTAGGCAAGGGTTTTATCTTAGTGGTCGTGGGATCGACTCCTAACAGTAAGCCTTTTTTATAGAATCCAAAAAATTTTGTAACTACCTAAACTTACAAAACAAAAGACAAGATGTTAAGCTTTTCTTTATCAGGAACGAATAAATTAGTGAGTGAAAAGCATCCACTCTTTTTTTAAAAAAAAAAAATTGAATTTTTGAATTTTAATTTTTTTTCATTTGTTAATTTTTTTAATAATAAACATACTAATTAAAATGCAAATAATTAAAATAATATTTACAAAGGATATATATAGATCACTTACCTGGTTTTTGGCTTAATTTAACAATATGACAAAGTGGCTACAATTCCCCAGCAACGGCGTCAAATATTTTGTTGTATTGCTCAAAATGAGTCTTTAAATGTAGGTGTTGTTAGCATAAAAAAGGTTGTCATATCCACAAGAATGTGAAATTTTACAACTCAAGAGATTGATAAAAATAAACGTTCAAAAAAGTAAGTAGTTTTTCAAAACAAAGTTTAAAATAAAATAAATATGTTTGTGATTTTTTTGATTTAAAATTTAAAACATAAAATTAACAAGGTATGGCTTTGAGAATTACTCATATGTTTTGTAGCTGTTATGAAAAATTAACTCTAAATGATCATTATCTAAAGCATTTGATTTATTATGTCTTCTCCTGTTAATAACTAGCACACTTGTTGCCTCTATAAGTCAACCTAAAGCGACAATATATTAAGCTATAGTGTAGTAAGGGGGTTTTCTTATAAAAAGTAGCAAAATAATTATATCTTATTAATGATTTGGTGCGCTAACTATAAAAATTATAACTACTATCACTATAATTATAATTAACATAATTTTGAGAAAAAAAATCAAAATTAATATATTTAAATGGAATAAATTTTTGCTTCATTAATCTTGATAGAATCTCTACTTATTAGATGATTTAAGAATACATTATGTCATTCTCTATTGATAATAAATCAAGCATTACCAAGAATTTACTATACTAGTTTCTGTCTATAATATAACAAAAACTCAACTTAATAAATAAATATGATTTCAGTATTACTAATATTAATTATGAAATGCAGTTAAATTACATAAAGAAAGCATGGCTAAATTTACATAAGAATTGGGTAACAAAACAACATTAACAATAATCATTAAAACCGTAGAAACTCTAATTTATCCCATAAAAATATAAGCATTACAAAGCATATATAGAGTTAAAATTTATACCAGAGTATTATATATATAAGATCATCTCTCTGTCTGTAACGCCCCTAAGTGAGGGTTAATAGTTTTTAATAAATAAAATAAAGATTAGAAAATTAAAATAAATCATCAAAGAAATTTGTCCAAGACTTAAATAAAAACTCTCAAATCAAAGTTAAAATATAAACAACAATTAAACCATAGTTCAATGTAGCACCTTAAATTTAAAAATACAAAATTGTCATCATCATTATTAGAACCCTCAACAAATTTTAATACGTCACAAAAAGTAACATTTGATGCTTACGTTATCATGATGGACATGACAAATGAGCAATTCCAACGTAATACGGCTATATAGCTTCCTCAACTATGTCTCTTGTAGCCACCTCACACTCGGTGAGTCTTGAAAAGATAGAAATATAAGGGAATGAGCGACAACATGCTCAATAGGAAAAACCATTTCTCACCTTTAGGTTTTTACCATTACCATATTGAAACCTGCATGGTTAGTTAGCTCTCAATATGAATCATCAATTTTACCATGTTTAATTCCAGTGGATACATTATGATCATTCTTATCAAGTTTCATACATATATATTTGTACTTATTTAGGATTCAATTATGTTTATCTAGATCCACCATGCAATCACGCAACTCAACGAAATCCAAATGGGCACGCTTGACCACCCTACAATTATTCCAAGGGTGTTCTGATGAGGGGACATCGAATCCTAGATCCTTACCAAGTAGATTTATGTACAGTGCATTTTGGGACTTTCGACCTAAGAGAGTGTCATCACCTCCCCCTATTTTTCTTTTTAGGATATTCGTGTTCAAGGATGTAACTGCAGCCCTCTTCACGTCTTAGCATTCCTCTATAATCATTCATTATTTATAGAGTCTGTTTTTACTAACCATGCTTCTCAATTTACAACAGCATATGTCAAATCAATATATATTTTGCTGTACAATACAGAACGATTTCATGTCATAGTTTCATATGTGATACTTATATAATAGTAGTTCAACATTCATATATATATATCTTGCAATAAATAACCAATTTTAATTCTATAAAAACCTCACAAAAGATAAGTAATAGAATCCTTACCTTTTAGCGAACTATCATGTTGATAACTTCTAACTCATAATAAAAACCTCACTATGTAAGCTTGAAATACTCCGTCATCCTACGACGTATAAAATAATTATGCTTTAACTAAATTCCTAATCCATAATCATACCGATTTACCAACTATTCTTATAAGTGTGCCATAATCATTTATATGAAATCCTTGGAACATTTTGTAACATAAAACAGTGTAAAACAGGTGTGTTTGGAACGCTTGATCGGCCTACCGATCAACTATTTCTAGCCTTTCGAACAAAAGTGCTATTTTTGGACTTTCTTCCAGTCGATCAGTTACTGTTCATCGGCCTATCGAACTAAATAGTATTCGGTATGCCGATTCATGGTGTTTGGCCTGCCAAACCTATCGACAATTCGGCCTACCAATTGAAAATATCAGCCTATCGATAGAAGAACTTCTGGGAATTTTATTTTCTATTTTCAAAGTTTTCAAAGTTTAAAACTCAATCTGATCCTTTTTAATAATTTTTAGGGTATAGAAAATGCATAAAAACCATGGATTAACACATTTAAACAGATATAGATAATTCTTTTCAAAAATTTCATGCTCAATAAACAAATCTAAACCAAAGATCAAAACTATCTCAAAAACTCAATTTAAACAAAGATCTATGTAAATCAAGCTTCAAAAACATTGTATAATTACCCACAAACATTAAGAACACATTTCTCTCAATTTTCATACCAAAATACAACATAGAACCAAGATTAGAGTTTTATAAATCTAACTTCAAACTTTGTTCAAAGTAGAGTTTAATCTTAAAATCGTCTAAATCCCCTTGATCTTTGAGCTTATGAGAGTTTGTTTGTGGTTTTTGTGAAAGGGTCGCTTGAATTTTCTTTTTTGATCTCTCTGGTTTTGCTTCATCATGGATGTAAAGAAGAAGAAGAAAAGAAAGAGAAAGATAAGGAAGAAAGAAAGAAAGAAAGAAAGAGCGAGTGTCGGCAAGGATGAGAAAAGAAAAGAAAAAGAGGGCATGAAAATGAGTCTCTTCGAAGACTTTTAGACACAAAATGTCAAAATTACATTTTTCGTAAATAATTATAAGTTCCAAGGACATTTAGGTAAATATACTAATAGGTATAGAAAAATTTAAAATAATTAAAATAAGTATAAATAAATAACATGAAATAGATTTTGGATGAAATAAATTTTAATTAGCACACTAATAATTGATTTAATTACTATAATGCCCGTTAGAAAAATAACAGGTGTCACACTATCTCACTAAACTTTCTACACTAATTTAGGTATTATTTTATTATTTTTAGTGGGGTCGGAGGAGTGCTCTAACAGCATCTCCTCCCAAAAGATGGGTGCTACTGAGCTAGAAGCTCAGCAGTTGAAGAAAGAAGAGATTTGGCCAATAGGCTGTGGGGGTGCCAAATGAAGGGGGAGGCACCCTTTTATAGTGAATAAAATTCACTATTAAAAATATTTTAATAATATTTTTAATATATTTTAATTTTAATTTTAACTTTTATTTATAATTATTATTTTTTTATTTTTTATTGTTATTCAGCTACATCCTATGCGAATGCAACATCTTTATTTTTTTTCTGTTAATTATTTTATAAAAATAATATCTAAATAATTTTAAAATATTTAATTTACATTAAAAGACAAAAAAATAATTACAAACTTTTAAAATTTTAGTCTCTTTTCGTTTGACACAGATATGATTTTTAAGACTCAGAAATATTTGTAGAAATTACTAAAAATATAGTAGAACATATTTACAAACTAAAAATTTATTTGCAAATATTTTAAGACTCAAAATATAATTATACTATATTATTTTTACGATTTTAATTATTTATGATCCTAACACACATTTAACATACCAAAACGACTCTAAAAATTACTAAAAATATTATTAAACATAAAAACACATTAAAAATATATTTTTAAACATATTTACATATTAAGACACAACTATACTATCTAACATAAAAATACTATTAATTAGAAGATTTAATGAGAAATGCTAAAGCAAAATAATGATATTTAACTTTACAAATTGTGCATTTTCATAGTCTTATCAATAAGATTCCTCTAAATTCAAACAAGCAACAAGCACATCGAATTTTGAAATTCTCCTCATCAAAATGAACCTTAAAACGAGCTTCTTTATTTTATTCTACAACAATTATATACCTTACATATATTAAAAATCCCAACATTCTCATCAACAAAGAGACATCAGAATAAAGTTTCCCTTTAATTCTTTTTGGAACTCTTTAAACTTTTCATTTGTATAAATTGCTTGAAATTGTTTTCCTATTCAAAACTAAGTAATACACAAAATCGATGTGTTAAAAGATTGAAAGTCTGCCCATTTCCTTTCAGTCTTGTCTCTTAGTGCATGATTATATTGCAACAAATATTCTCAAGTTTTTTTTTTTTTTGAATTATGTACCCATCAAAAAATAAATTCATACTTTCACTAGGTTGTATTATTGCCATTCTAGTAAAAAAGTGTATTTCACAAAAACTAAGAGCCAACAGTGTCATTCTTCATACAAACTACTCAACCACCTACTTTTATGGAGCTTAAAATGACTAATAAATTGCCTCCGACTTTCTTCAAATTCTTCTTAAGTTAAAGAATTGTAAACATAGCCTTGCATTGCTATTTTGATTTGTTTATAGAATGGATGACCTCTTAACTTCATTGGATAGCTTTTTTATTATATGCCATAGATACAAATGATATCGAGTATTAAGAAAGACAACCTTGATAGCTTTTTGCATTGGTCGATCTTGATCAGTAATTGCAACATTTAGAGCACACCCTGATATACATGCAAGCCATTGTTTAAACAACCAAATGAAAGTTGTAGTATCTTCAATGTCGAGTAATGCACATCCAAACAAGATTGACTGACCATGATGGTTCATTCCTATAAAAGGTACAAATGACATACCATACTTATTCATCAAATATGTTGAGCCAAAAGTGACCACATTATCGAAGTCCTCATAAGTTGCTCGCCTTTTTGTATCGGCCCAAAACAAATTTTTTTTTATTCCTATTTTCTCATCCACATCCATCTCATAAAAGGAACTTATATTTTTAGCTTGCATTTGAACAAAATAGTCATGAATTACTTCAGCATGCCCAACTCCATGTTGTAATCACCTTGCTTTTTAATATAATTCATATAATCTTGTTTTAAGAAGGGTACATCATTATGACCTCCAGCTGCAACAGCAAAAGACGCAATTTTTTTCTACACTTATGCATGCACAATCATTCAATTTAAGTTTTCTTCGGGCAATTACACTTATCTCTCTGTTGCAGGGAAGAAAAAATCGCAATGTTTGAGGGCTCAACCTATGATTATGCTCAAGCACCATAGAGTTAATCTTGCATTCTCCATTTTTAAGTGTAGTCGCAGTAATTCGAGCCTTGTACTTTGATTTTGTCAATGGATTCAGGGTTAACTAATTTTGCTTAGTTTATTTTTGACTTCCCAACTTTTGAATATGACAAGGAAATAAAATTCAATGTTCCCTCCAAAGATGGACTATTTGTTTTCTTCTTCACTCCAAAGCCTTTTTGTCTTTCATAATGCCGATAATACTCATAATAAGTATCTAATGACGAAAAATTTATGCCAGGTTTAGGTGCTTGTAGTATCTTGCAATTTACATCCCTTTTTAATGACATGTTCTCTTTTTCCATAGGCATTTCAGACTATTTATTCTACACGTTCAATCTACAAGTTATTCTTTTAAAATTAATAAATAATAAAAAAAACCAACATGACCAACAAATGTATAGATTACCAAAAATAAAATAAAAACATTGACAAAAGGCAAGCACCATAAACAAACAAACAAACAAGAGAAAGAAAATAATTTTTTCCTTTTGGTTTACAATAACAAACATGAGGTTACTAAAAAAATTTAAAAACAAAAAATCTTTTTGTCAGAATGGATTTCTAAATATCAATCTCCTTTTATCTGCTTTGCCACCCTCCATCATGTTCTTAGCTATTCTGCCTTGTGTGATGTTAGAATTTACTGACAATGAACTATCCAACACTTAAATAAGAGTCAGATCGAGGAACAAGGTAACTAAGAAATGCAACAAGCAAGCCAGGGTTCAAGATAGAGCTAATAGGCTTTGTTGTGGGGACGCTTTTCACAACTTAAAAATCACCCAAGGCCTTTCTTATGACCAACTATCCGAAAAGGTCTGACTGTGATCCAACCATAGGTCCAACCAAGGTCTTATTAGGATCTGATTAGGATTTGTCCTATTAGGATATGCCTAACCAGAATCTGTCTCATCAGGATCCGTCAGACTAAACTTTGTCTAACCAAGGATCCATACTACTAAGATTCGTTTAACCAGAATCCTTCTTATCAAGATCTGTCTGACCAACACCCTTCCTATTAGGATCCATCCGACTAGGATCAATTCTACCAGGATCAATTCGACTGGATTAGTCTAATTGGATTTGCCTGACCATAAATTTATCTTATCAGGATTGGTCCAACCAAGATCCGTTTAACAAGGATTCATCCAATTAAAATTTGTCTGACCACACTAACGCAACCATAGAGAATAACTCCACAAACTAGTAAGGTGGTCGAAACCCCACCAGATAATTCCCACCTGACATACTAGCACCTCCTCACACAAAAATAGATTATACCTAAAGACCACCACGTGGCACCATCTTAGCCCTTCGTTAGCTAATCCTTCTTATTTGAAGATCATGACACATATGACTAGCCACCTAGGCTCTATACCATAGTACACCTGCGGGCCAATTTCGTCTCACACCCAGTCCAAATAAAACTCTATAAATATGAGCATTAACTCTATCATAAAAGTATGAGCATTCTTTCCTTTACCTTTCTATTTGCTACTCCCAATCTGTAACAATCGAGCATTTTCAATACATTAAAAATGCAATAAGTTAAGGATTCTGTAAGACAAAAATACAGTTTAAGGAGAAAAATACTGCATAATAAACTGAAAAATTATACAGTATTAGAATAATACATTGTAAAAAAATACACTGATAAAGTTATACAGTATAAAAATTACACTGTAAAAGTAATGTAGTATAGGAATTAGGCTGTTAAAGGTCATACAATATAGAAATTGGATTGTTTAAGTTAAAGCAGTATAAGGATAATGCTGATTGAAGAATATGGATAAATAAGGAATGCCGTAATAGTATAGAGAATGTACCAGCAGTATAAGAAAATACTGTCAGTATAAATTTAAATTGTATAACGTTAGATAATATTGAAATTTCATTATGTGATGGATGAAAATAAGTATAGGACGTTATGGTACCTCATGAACTGTATAGAAAAGAACACCGATAGTATAAGAAAAATATTGTCAGTATAAACTTGGACTGCGTAAAAAGTTAGTGGGACACTTTTAAAGTTTTGATTGGGCCACCATATCCACTAATGTGGCCCAATCACATTTGGCCATCCAAGGTAATCTAATTGATTACCAAGGTGATGACTCATCACCTTTTTGAAAAAAAAAGAAAAGAAAAAGAAAAAAAAGTTGAATTAATCCATAAGATAAGAGACTAAACTTGGTCTCCACGGTGGGGAAAAAAGAAGAAGAAAAAACGTGAAAAGAAGGATAGAAAAGAAAGAAAGAAAGAAAGAAAAAAAGAAAGAAAGAAAGGAAAAAAAATATTCCATATTCCTCTATGAAAAACCACTCCCCCTAGGCTTTCTCTCTCAAATTTTTGGTGAATCTCTAGCCTCCAAACCATGTATGAAAACAAGTTTAAGTGAAGAAGATGAAGATTGAAGAGTTTTCAAGGTAAAGTTCAAGCTTTTTCTTAGAAATTTTGATATTTCACTTGAACTTTGGATGGGGTTTTCATGAGGTTTTGTCATGGTTTTTATGAAGAAGGCAAAACAAAGTTTTGAGCATTTCAAAGAAGGTCAAACGACTTGGTGAAGTTTAGGTAAAATTCTAAACTTTATGCTTGAAAAAGTTTATGTTTTTAATGCATATTATGTGTTTGATAAAATGTTTAAGCCATGGCATATAATATGGCCATTAAGGCATGATTATTTTATGTTATATGTTGATGGTGATGATGATGGAAAGAAGAAAGTAAGGGTTTTGGTGAAATTCTAAAAGGGACTAAATTGTAAAGTTTTGCTAATTCTCGACACATTTGAAAATCATTCAAAAAGTCCCCCTTAATGTTGGAATGTCAAAAAAGTTACAACATAAAAGTTGTAGAACTCATTGAAATTGTTAGGATGTCGTGAGCAATTTTTCAAAATTCTACTCGGTTGATAAGTTATGAATTTTAAAAAATTTGTTCAAGTTAAGAAAAAAATTTTAAGGAGCAAAAACGTCCTTTTACAAGAGGAATTTGGGTAAGATACTTTAAGAAAATTTGATCCTTTTGAAAAATAGGGACTAATGGTTTAAAAGGATTATTTTTTGTTCCAAGGGCAAAAATGCAGATATCTTTGTATTTCAGGCCAAAACCGTAAAATTGTGTGAAAACTGGGTTTTCACTAGAGAACGTTGATTTACTACACTGCTGTAGGCAGTAAGTATCATAGATGCTCAGTTTTAAAGGATTTAAAGTTAGGCAAGGAATGAATGAAAGAAAAAGAGATTAAGGGCAAAATGATCATTTTGCAAGAATGGCCAAAACGTACCCGAAGCGCTTGATATTGGTAAAATGCTCTTTGGCGGGAATTTTTCCGTAATATGTAAGTAATGAAATGTTAAAGTTAAGCAATGGGTTTTATAGAGTTATGAAGTTGACGAAAAACCCATTAGAGGTAAAATCGTCATTTTAACAAAAACAACTAAAACGGAGTCCAACACTCCGAATTAGCATAACGTTCTTAGACAAAAAATATTCCGTAATACGTTAAATAACGTAACCATCATGTGTGACAAGAGATTTAATAAAGGATGTTTTAGTAAACGAGAGGTAACCTGATGGGTTACAAAATTAAGTAAAGAGAATAGTAGACCGGTAGTATACAAGTCAAGTTAAAAGTAAAGAATGATTAATGTTTACGTTTTATTATCAATCGAGTGGATTGATAATAAAAAAAGTTAACTAATAAGCCGGCTGTCATTTGATCAAGGCACAGAAGCCAACTAATGGAAGGAAAAGGAATGAGACAGGAACGGAATATAAAACGTTAGAGCTAAGTCCAGGTAAGTTTCAAACTTCACCTATAGCATGAAGTAAATGATTTTTTAAATATTTATGTATACGATTATAAATGAGTTTGCAATTATTATGAAAGTTTCTTTTAAAGCATGTTTGCATTTATTATGCAAAAAGTTTTAAAGATTTAAAGCAAAATTTACAATGAATTTGCAACTGTATGTTTAAAGTCTATTTGCATATTGATATGCATAATGTTTTTGAAAGTTCAAGCAATGATTTTCAAAGTATCTAAAGTATGTTTTGCATTTTGATAATGAATAATATTTTATAGTTTAAGTTATAAGTTTTATGATGTATTCGTTATACAATAAGTTGTATTTGTTATGCAATAAGTTTCAAAATAATAGTTATGATTTACCAAATATGTTTGTGTTTTTTGTTGCATTTGTTATGCAATAGGTTTTACAGTATAAGTTATGATTTGCAAGTGTGCTTGCATATGATGTGACTGCATTTAAAATGCCCACTAAAGTTAATAAGAAGGTAACATAAAGATAAAAAGAAAGTGTCGTACCAGCCTTCTTGTTATGAGATAATGAAAGTAAATGTTTGACCTCCTAGATATGAGGCACATGACTTCGATGTTCGATGGTCTCAAGTCTTCCATAAAGGAAGCATCATGTTTATGATCTCATTATTAATGATGTTGGTATGAACACTAAAGTAAAAATAAAGAAAGTTAAGAAACAAGGATAGAAAGTTAAAGTAAGATAAGGGAAGTTAAGGAACGAAGATAGAAAGTTAAAGTAAGAAAAGAATGTTCATAAGACGCTCATAATCGAAAGTTCATAATTGAGCATAAATGGAAACATACATTTTAATTTTACTTGTTTTTCTTATTATGAAACATTTATATGCTATGGAAAACATTCTGAGGAATGTTTTATATTAAATGTTTATGAGAACATAAATGAGGTTTATGAAGAGCAATCTAAGGATTGTTTTATGTTAAATAATATATGAAAAGTGTTTATGAAAAACATTACAAAAATGTTTTATGAAAACACTTATGAAAAACATTTTAAAAATGTTTTATGAAAAACGTTTATGAAAAATATTTTTAGAGAAATGTTTTTATGAGAAAAGTTTTTAAAATATGTTTCAATAATTTGTGAGATTACGTTTAAACTTACTGAGCGTAAGTTCATAAAAAGTTTCTTCATGCTATAGGTAATTTTATGGGCAACCAATAGGACCCGTTAGAAGAGCTAGGTGCTGCGAAGGGTAGATACGAAGATTTGGATATGGATACCACAACAGTAAGTTTTCATTGTATAAAGAAAATATTTTCTCACCATTTGATACAATGTTTTCAAAGTTCAAAAAGTCAAAAGTTTTGATAAAATCAAAATATTAAAAAATATTTTCAAAGATTTAAGATACAGTTTACAAACTGTTTTACATAATCATAAAGTTAAATTTTAAGTTACGATTCAGTTAACGTTTCTTATTAAGTTTTAAGAAATGATTTAAAATGGTTTTAAAAGCAAGTGTTGAACGAGATCTCAACTTGAATGGCGGCAATAGTTGTAACAATTTTTAAGTATATTTTAAAGAATGTTTAAAAAAAGAAAAATTTAATTCAATATTTTTCTTACTAAATAAGTAAGATTACTATTTCAGAACGATATTTTAAGTAAGTAAAATGACTGCTTAAAAAAACAGGTCATCACACAATCAGTATACTGACTTAAACGTCGAAATATCCTTGACAGACATCAAGCCAATGTCTTCTTACTCCAAGGCTTTCTCTTCTCTTACAAATCTAATCAAACCAAACAAAGCAGGGCTAAAAAAGAAACTCAACCATCGTATGCCCTCGTATGCAATGTTGTGTCGATTATAGACATCAACATGCCTAAAATAAAAAGATAAAAACACCTCTAAACAGAATGGATGGATGGTTGAACACAAAATGAAAAACTTGGGCCCAACTTGTGAAGAAAAGCCTTAAGGAGTTAGGAAATGAAACATATTTGAGCAAGATAACAAAGAAGTCAAATACGAAAGGAGATCATTTAGACAAATCCTAGAATCGAACTAATTATCAAAATAAAAACTAGAATTACAACAAAAGAGAGCAATCATTAGATGGGAAATAAATCATGAAAAATCCTAAGTCACAATTAATGAGGACCTTACTTCTAATGCGAAATCCTAAATGCATAACCCATTAATTCATATCAACATTGAACCAACAAAATAGTTAAAAAAAAAAAGAGAAGAGAGGAAGTCACTCGCCATAAAGATAAACAGCGGCGGTGAAGAAAAAAAATTTCAATGGCCAACTAAGAGGCATGAAACAAAAAGAGTGTAAAGAAGTTCATCCAAACATAAAGACAGCTACATGTGAAATGAAATAGAATAAACCTTGCTGAACCATGGAAGGACCAGATCCGAAATCCAAGTGTCAGCAATGAAAAAGCAAGGGAAAAGTATCAGGAAAGTCGAAGAGAAAAGAAAAAAGAATAGTAAACTTCTGAAAAAAGTTTGAAGAAAACCAAAAGCAAAAATGAAGAAAAGAGGGGTATTTGTCTGGCGTAAAAGAATATTGAAATGTTGAAATTGATTATGAAATTCAAAAGTAATACTGACAACTGTCACTTTAGCTACGTGGGAAACAAGGGGACTGCTAAGCGGCCATACATCACATTAAATACAAAATGATGGTGAGATGGGAAAAGTAGAAAAATGCACAGAAATGACAAGCGTCAAATCCAAGAAGGAAATTGCCCAATGTGCGATTCCTCAATGCCGTATCAAACATCGAGTAAAAGGGGACATATATGGGGAGATTATCCACAAGGCCAGTAACGAGTTGACATGTGTCATATCATGTCCAATGTCAATTAATGAGATTTGTATTATGTATGAGATAATGAGAACAAAGTTTATTGATCAATATAACCAAAATCTAGAGAATGACAGCTCATAGTTATATGACGTATCGGGACTAAGAATCTTTGAAATAAGAACTATCAAAGTCTCGTTGAGATTCTTTTTTAGTCTTCCATTAGCAAAGTTGTCTTTCACAAGATTAGATATCTTGTCATTAACTACACCCTAAAACTTTTGGTAGAAGAGAGGTTGAATTCTATCTGGCCTGGAGCCTTAAGTGGCTTCGTAGAGCGAATTGTCTTTCAAACTTCATTTTTTTTAATTGAAGTGCCCAAAGTGTTCAATCTATCATTGCGAATATGAGGAAAAGTAACCTTAGTCTGAAAAAAATAAGAAAATCCTCTCTGAGAAGTGAAAAGAGATCGAAAGAAAGAAACAATATGTGTCTTCAAGGAATCTTCATCTGAAATCCAAACATCGTTGCCATCAAGGAAGGCCTCGATCTTATTTTTTCTTCGTCGAATCAACGTCGAAGTATGAAAAAATTTGGTGTTGCGATCTCCCAAGACAACCCAATTTTCTCTAGATTTTTGTCTCCAAAAAATCTCTTCTTGCACAAGAGTCTCATCAAGCTCAGCTTTTAACTTGCACTCAAGATCTTCAAGAAACGGCTTACTACCCCTCATAATATTCTTTTGAATTCCACCGAGCCGAGCTAGTAACTTGTTTTTTCTAGAGAAAATATTTGCAAAAGAACTTTTGTTCCAATCTGTAAGCTTCGTTCTAAGGGTCCTGAGATTTTCTGTAACCTTCCAGTTAGGATTCCAGACGGAGGTGACAATGCGGGGAAACTCTTTATGAGTTAGCCAAGCCGCCTCCATACAGAACGGCCTATTTTTTCGTTGAGAAGAATTTTTTTTGTCAGTATCCAAGAAAATTGGATGATGATCCGACTTCAATCGAGGAAGAACAGCAATATGAGCTTCAGGAAAAAGAATCCTCCAATTAGAGTCACAAAAGCCTCTATCCAACCTTTTGTAGACTCTCTCCAAGTTGTTCCATTTCGGCCCCCTCCAAGTGTACCGCAGGCTCGAAGAGCCGATATCTATAAAACCACAATCATTTACATGATTGCTGAAAACCTCGCACCTATGGGAGTCTGCTCCTATTCCCCCGATTTGTTCATCCGAAGTAAGAATATCATTGAAGTCCCCTATGAGAAACTAAGGATCGTTATTGAGTTGAGCCAAAGAAAGTAAGGCCTCCCAAAGTTCCCTTCTAATATTCATGTTTGGACTAGCGTACACAGGAGAGAAAAGCCAGTGCCGGCCTTTGTCATCCATGAGATCAAGATGAATAACTTGAGAGGACATAGAGATCAAATTCAGTCTCAAATTAGCATAAAAAAGAAGAACCCACAAACCGCCTGACTGCCCTATTGCATCCACTTTGAAAAACATTACACACTTAAGCTTCTTAATGACTTTATCTGCATTTGGACCGCTAATACGGGGCTCAGCTATATAAACAATATCTGGAGCATATTTTCTCAAATACTCTTTCATAGATCTTAAGAAGGCAGAACTCCCTGCCCCTCTAGCATTCCAGTAAAAAATCTTCATAAAAAAAACAAGGGAAAAAGGAAAGAAAACAAAGGGTAATACAACGCAGCCTCCAAGGCCCAAATTCGAATTAATTCACGTACTTATGTGAACCATTATCTCTAGCATGCATGCAAACATCCATGACGTCATCCATAATATCCACATGGTTGTCTGAGGGGTCTGGTGGTATATCCTCCAACATAGCCACAAACTCTTTGTCTTTATTAAAGTCTTCACCCATTTGAACTTTTCCCACGTCCAAAGTGGTCCCCACTTGCCCAGTGGAATCCTTAAATCCAGTTGGCACTGAATCCCTTTGAATATTATAGGTACCGTTAGAAATATCCACTAGCGCTTCTCTCGAACAAATACCACGATCAGATTCCTTGATTTTCTCCATGGCCCTTTCTAGCAATAAAGGCACCGTATATTGAGCTCTATCAACGTGCTTGTTAAGTTGCTCCTCTTCCACCCTCTCCTCAATAAATTCTTCAAAATCTGCGGTATTAGCTTTACTAATTTTTTTTTCTTTCCTGAAATCCTTCTAACTAATTCCCTTTGGTTGCTTTGAAGATTCTGCAGGGACTATTGAAATCATATTATCGTTCGCCATCTCATCAAGGTCCACTGTATCCAAGGGAGCAAATCGAGATGATCCCCCTCGAATAGGGAAGTGGTTCCTATTCTTTCTTGTTTTATCCTCATCCGTTGACTTCCCCAATTTTCTCTCCCTACTAGAACGCCAAAAATCTCTCTTTGGTTTTTGAACAAGCATCCATGGTCCGTACAATTCCTCTGTCACCGGCGAAACAACCTGACTAGGAATCTTCCGATCATCTGAAGCATCAGAGCTACACTTGTCATGTTTCTTCATCCCAACTTCATTGCTCTTTGCACATTTATCCTGTGTATGGCCATGCATACCACACAGAAAACACAGGTGGTGGAGAGATTCATAGAGGATTTTTCTAACCTTACCCTTGCGATGATACATAGAGAGCAACGGCTTGGTTAAGTCAACTTCCACACACAGCCTCGCAAATTTGCCTCTCATGGCCAGTTGAGTATTAGAATCGACTTTGATAACTTTTTCGATGCGTTGCCCAATCTTCCATAAGAAGTCCTGATTGAAATATTCCATAGGAATGCCCAGGAGACGAGCCCAAACAACCAATCTATCAACAGTAGTTTCCTCCGAAGAGAAATTTGGGTGCCATTTTCTTACCGCGATATAGTGATCATTGATAGTCCAAGGACCACTAGCCAGTACCTTAGAGAAATCCTCTTAGTGATTAAATCTGACCACGAAGAATTCGTTACCAACATCAACAATGTCCATTTCACCAGCCGGTTTCCACATGGAGTGGAGTTTCTTTGATAAAAACGTGTAGCCCACCTTTAGTCCCAGGACTTTGATGATGACTGAAGATCTCCAAGGTCTCCTCATCGCCTTCTTCTCCTCTCTAGACAAGGTTATGATAGGACAGATCCGCTCGTCCTTCGCGTCTTGATCTCCAAATTTCTCCTTGTTATCCTCCGCCAGATTCTCCTCCTCAAAATCTGAATCCTCTTCTTCCATGCCAGAGTTTGATTCCATCATGTCATAGGGATGTCCAGACCCCAATTGACCCCTACCAAGGGCTGAGGCCGCCCCCAGGAGATCTAACATGGCGATCATCTCCTACAAATCCCTCGTTTTCCACAAATCCCGTATTTCTTTCGCCTCTCTTGATCTTTTTCGTACTACGCTGGATAAGATCTCTTTCTTCCGTCGAGAGGCCATCGCCTTCTGCACTGTCGCAACACAGAGAGCCAGTCCCGAAAAGGTCACTCAGTTCAGACCCATTTCTTTGTGTAATG
>CAMOHE010045185.1:1931-58046 GCA_946598075.1 Artocarpus hirsutus | reverse complement strand
GGAAGCTAACCTGAATCCATTGTTGAATGTGATTCTTGAGTCTTTTGGTTGAGGATCTTCCAAGTCTAGTACGTAAATCCTCCTTTCAGAATGCTCTGTGATTTCTCTGTAGATGGGGAACAGACAAATAATGTACGTACCGACTT
Source organism: Artocarpus hirsutus (assembly GCA_946598075.1). NCBI lineage: Eukaryota > Viridiplantae > Streptophyta > Magnoliopsida > Rosales > Moraceae > Artocarpus > Artocarpus hirsutus. The sequence goes on along the minus strand of CAMOHE010045185.1, from coordinate 57,900 downwards.
GGGGACCACAACCCCTTTATATAATTGCCAAACCCTAGCAATTATCCTTAATTACCAATTTAGCCCATCATAAAATTAGTAATTACCCTTTTGGTTTCTACACATAGGAGGCCCACACTTAATGATGCATTAAAAGCCCAAAGCCCAAATTTGATCACTTTTAATTGGGCAACCTTATCTGATAGCCTTTAATTCATATTTATTTAATATATTAGCCCATATTTGGATTTTGATCCAACAGACTCGTATTTATGAAAATATGTCTTTTAATTTACTTTGTACAGATTCGAGAATCTAATCACATTTCTTATATTTTGAAGGCATGATGAAGTAGGTAGCTAAAAATGTTAATATTATAAGATGAAATCCATTTCTTCTCCGATGAGAAGTAGATATACAATTCTCTTGACTATTGACTCGTGTCTTGAATACTAAGAGCGCTCAGTTCGTAATTAAGTTCATAAATTTATTATTCATAAGAGAATCAAGAACATTCAAAGATAAATATGTAATTAGAGAGGCTAATAGATTTTACATAGCTCTATTATGAATTATTTATGGATGATTAATTTATATGCAATGACTATATTAATGGATAATTCAATTTTTTGAATAAATTATATTTATAATTTTAAGAGTGAAATTCTAAATTTTTAATGGAATAACTTTTGAATTAATAAAATTGATAAATTAATTAAGTTATTAATTAATTATTAATTTTATTGGAACTTAAAGTTATAAGTCTATAGTTCCTTGCGCCATCTCCCTAAATTATTTGATCTTATGGTAATGTATTATTAATTTAGTTTTAAATTAATAATTACTCTAATTAATAATGTAATTATTTAGGTGGATAACACCATGTAGGTAAAACCTATATCTTGATAATATAATACAAGGGTTTTATACATATGCTAGGCTTACTTATTCTCTAATTTTTTTTTTATATAAAAAAAAAAGGTCCGTCGTTTATATCCTAAAGTGCACGTGTATGCATTAAGTGTTTAACGTGTTAATGCTTTTAATATAACTGCATATGGTGCACTGAGTGATCAAAAGTTTTTTTAAAAAAAAAGTTGAAGGTAAGTGCATATGATGCACTAAGAGATAATGTAAAGTTTTTAAATTAAACGTGTTTATCACTTTAATAAATAAAATAAAACAAAATAAAATAAAGAAGCAACGTGTTTGAAAATAATAAAACAAGATGGGGAGATAATTTTGAATAATTTGAGACCAGAATATAACTCCTTTTGTGCAACTATAAATAGGTGTTTTGGGAGAGGCTTATTGATGCATTCCAATTCTCGTGCTCAGTTTTAGGGAGAGAAAGTTTAAAGAGAGGTGTTTTCTATAGTCACCCCTTAGTTTCTCATTTTTTTTTATGTGAAATTTTCTTTTTACTCTTTATTAATGAACATCAAAATAAATTTTGTAAAACTATCCTCGAAAATCAAAACAACAAATTAAACAAAACTCATCAAAGAAAAGCACATATATGGATTTATTCATTTTTTTGGTATTGTTTGTGTTTATTTTCTTCTACATTTTAACAAAATAATGTTGGATTCATTAATGAAAAGGTAGGCTAGAAATTTCACATCATACAACATACAAGACAAACTCGAGGTACCAAAATTATATTTTCAAAAATTATAGGCCTTATTTCTTTTTGTTCTTAAAATTTTTAGAAATGTTTTTACACTTTTTTCAAAACAAAAATTTCAAAAACACTTTCAGTATAATTTTTAAAAAATTATCATTTTACAAAACAAAAGTATTTTCACCAATTTTGAAAACAATAACAAACAGCCTATAGTGTCCTGTTTTGATATTTTTCAAACAACAAGGCATCAAATATGATGATTTCTTAAAATGCAAGTAACAAAATTATAAAACCCAAAATTATTTTACATTTCAAAAAAAATCTATAAAATACATAATACAATAAAAATAAATATTTAATCATTCATTCCTTCAGCTTTCTTTTCCCCGCCAAGCCATTTTAAAAGACTTCTAACCTCATGTTTGGGTTGGTTTGCATCGTTAATAATATAAACTATCATATATTATAGTATAAAGTAAAAATAAATTAAATGTAAAATTTTTACATACTATAGTGTAGAATTAAAAGTTTCAGTTCAAACTAAAGTTTCACACACACTACAAAATCCATTACATCCTTTGATATTCTCAACATTTTCGAATCGGGAAATTCTATAGACATCCCTAATATTCAGGCACCCCAAATATATTTAAAATTTAAAATATATTTTTTTAATATTAAAATTTATTATATTCCTCCTCTACCCTAACAGTACACCTAACAAAACTAAATCTCTACTTTCTATATTTTTAGTAACATAGTTTTTATTTATTTTTTAAAAAACAAAAAGCAGCGAGATTTTTTCTTTTTTTATAACAATCTCGTTATTACTTTCGTTAAATAATTTGTACGTTTTAACTTTCCTTTTTTTCCTTCTTTTTTATTCGGGGTAAGATAGTGAAGAGATTTCATTTTTTTTTTTCATTTTTGTACGTATAGAATTGTAGTTTATAAGAAGCTCACGTGAAGGATTATATAAATATATATATATATATATTTATATATATATAGATCATTCAAACCTGGTGAAGGAATTAATGCAATGTCAACCATGTGCTTGAATACTTATCTTGATTCTTGCCAAACAGAAAAAGAAAGAAAAATAAAAGAGAGAGAGAGAGAGAGAAAGAGAGACGGAAGAATTGCAAACGTGCAAACGTGCAAGCTATTAAAAAATATAATATGGAGAGAGTTAAAAAGAAAAAGAAATCTTGACGGTTTTGTTTAAAAATAAAATAAAATAAAAAATTACGTTGCTCGAGATTTTTTGCCCAAAATACGAAATAAGATTTGGCTCTTGAATGCTACTTATTTGTTGGGGGTGTACTAAAGGATATTTCAAGAATGTAATAAATTCTAATATTAAAAACATAATTTTAAATTTTAAATATATTTAAAATTCCTTGGGTGTAAACAGATATCCCTTTCGAAATCCACCCATCTACTAGTCAACTTGGCCAGACTCCTAACTAATATTTGGCCCAAATTGTATTCTCAAGTCAAGTTTGGCATTCAGGGCCGCCCTTTCCATGTTTCTCTTTGCTGGGCTTTTGCAACCATTTTCTTGATAGGGAAGATGCGGCAGAAAAGCTGCCGAAGTGTTTGGTTAAAACAAATTTTTTAGTTTATATTATATAGTATTCGAGAGTTTTATATTATTTGATAACCAAAAAGTTAGTTCTAATCATGTTAAACACTCCAAAAGTTGATTGTAAAAGATGTGGACATTGTAACTTTCCTTCATCATTAATAGGATGCTTGGCTAGTATGGATAGAACTAAGTTTTTAATTCAAAACATTATAGCATGTGAGAGCTTTTATATTGTAACAACTTTTTGTTTTTTTACAATAGCAAGTAACAGTTTTACATTATTTTGTAACTAAAAAGTAGATTCCAATCATGTTTGCCAAACACCCTATAAGTGGATTAAACTTTGTCACACTTTAAAAAATCTTACATTTACTACCATGTTGTTTAAATAAAGTTACTTTGTTTGACAATTAGACTCTTTTGATCAACAAGCATTTCAACAAAAACACTATAAAGCTTAATTGAGGAACTATAGAGCGTTTTTTCCTCAAAAGTCAAATCAAATAAATATATTATGTAATATGCATTTTTTACAAATATTTTTTTTCCCCATGGTATAAATAAATCAAAACCTATAACTTGTTACATTCTTGTAAAGGTCCCTTTTTCTTTCAACGAATTCTAGAAGGAACATCCAAACACCGACATAAAGAGAGAAAGATAGAAAGAAAGAAAGAAAAACATTAATTTTGGACTTTTAAACATCAAAACAACCGAAGTCTGGCGATCCATAAAAACAGTAAACCGTAGAACTTTTTCTTTATCATATCTAGCGCCATTACTCTAGATTGAACTTAGAACAAATACTTTGAGCTATATATAAAAAAAACAAAAAATCATATCCGCAAAACAAATAAAATTGAAGGGAGGAATTGAGAAATTACAATAAGTATTGTTTTTTTGAAACTTAAATAAGTAAACTCCATGTTTTGAAAAAAAAAAAAGTTAAGAGGAAATTGTAACGACCAAGGGGCTGTTTGGCGTGAGTGGTTTTCACCACAATCTCAGTTATGAACAGTAAAAAGTCTTTTTATATGCTACAGTAACAATAAAAAAATTTACTACAGTAAAAAAGTTCTCACATGCTACAGTAAAAGTGGTTCCCACCACTCTTTCAAACACCCACTAAGCAATCAAAGCCCACTTTCAAGTATTTCACTCGTGCAGTCGAGTATTGAGCTCCTCCAACGGGCCTCGGTGTATTTGCCTTATTATTTGGTTTCTCGTTTCAATTATATTTACATGGCACAGTATCATTAAAAACAATAAAAAATGTAGAAAATATAGCCTTTTCAAAACTAATTATAATAAGGAGTGATTTTTAAAAATATTTATAATAAATGTCAAATTTATAGTGTTAATAATTTATTTACTTATTTGTTTATATTAAAAATAATTTTTATTTATATAATAAATAAATTTATGATACAAATAATGTATTTACCTTTTTATTTATAACATAAATATTTTTTATTTGAGATCAAGATGATTAATGCAGATTTGTTGTCCTTTATTTTCTATTTCCATGACCTTTTTTCCATTATTTATTGAATACATCATTTAGTAGGACTTAAATAATAAAAGTAATTATATATTTCACTTAGGTGTAAAAATTTAATTCATAAAACAATCAAAGAGACAACAAAATAGGATAACAAATCTTGATTTTATGATATTTGAAGCATACACCTCCATGTTCCATTTTCTTTTATATGGGCAACGAAGAAAAATAAAAATCATTGTATAAAATAACCAAAAAAAATCAAGAAATTAATTGAAAAGAATTTTTTAGAAATTAAAAAACCAAAAAGGAATAAGAAAACAAAAGGAAGGAAATTATTGACAGATCCGAGGCCACAAAAAGCAAAAACTTTGGTGACTGCTTTCTCAGAGAGAGAAATTAAATAACTTAAACAAAAAAGAGAGTGGCCTGTAGACGGTAGAGTGAGTTTGAGATGGAAACTTCCACGTGACTGCGTGGCTTTGGCTTTTTATACGGTCCATTTCCTCGAAATAGCCGGTATGTTTGATAATTGGGTTAGATTTAACTTTTTATTTAAAGAATAGGAATTTTTTTTTTTTTTTGTTATAAAGCTTTTATAACTTATAATAAAAAATAAAAAAATTATTAAAAAGTAAAATTTTAGGTATTATAATTTTTTAAATCAAAAAATTGATTATAGTTAACTTTACTGAACACTCTGATATCTTTTATCATTTTTGGCTCCAATTTTTTTCCCAGTCATTTCTTCGCCTTTTTTTTAACTTGTACATTTTTTTTCTCCTGAAAAAATATGTGTGTATGATCTGTCAAGCTTTTTGTTTTCCGAGTCTGCAGTTGTTGCTTCTGTTTGAGGGCATGTAATTGGATGGCTTAGAATATTTATTAGCAACTTTCTTTCTTAGGAAGCAGAGAGTCTTAGAAAGAAAAAAATATATATTTTTTTTTTGGTAAGAAAGACTTTCGTTAGCTAGCGAAGGCCTAGAGCCAGAAACCACTAAAAACAGATTCAAAAGACAAAAAGCAGCTAAATAAAAAAAGAGACTGCATATTTCAAAGGAAGAAAAATTGTTGGTGATGATAGTTTCTGTTTTCTAGTTTTTGCCTTTTATGATTTTCTAGTCCAACAAAAGTACGGATTACTGCTCTTCGGTCCTCTATCTAGCCGATGTGGGACTTTTTGTACGTTACATTCTCAAGAGCTTTGGTTGAGAGGTGGGCAGCCCAGGAGTTAAGCACTGCTCTTCAGTCCTCTACCTAGCCAATGTAGAACTTTTTGTACGTTACAGTATGCTTCTTTTTCTTGTTTTTGGATGGTCTTTACAAGAGCTTTGTTTTTAACCTCTTGTTTATATTTCCCACTCCGGCGTGCATTTTTTCCTCGTTATTGTCTCTTTAACTATTTTAGTTAGAATTTTTTTTTTTTTTTAAAGTTGATTAGTACAAGAACGGATCATACAATACAACAAATACTAAATTCAACTACCATATGCATTGTATAAAATTATTCCGTGTACATGTCGTAAAGTGAAAGCACGAAAGGTCATACGTACCCAGTTCACTTTCTCGTCAGATTTTTTCTCAAAACTTTATAAAAAGCTTCGTCGATTAAATAATTACATCTGAAATATTGTCCGATCCAATAAACATGTTCTTGAAAAGGATATTCACAAATACCACCCGAAAGGCCAATGCCAGGGGAACCAATTAGGCAATTATGAGAAAATGAGATCATAAATCTCTACTATTTAAAGCATTATTTTCAAGTAGCATTTACGAATACTTCAATGCAACGGTGAAAGGAACCTGACCCTCATGCTTTCGTGTACTAATATTTTATGGTCTATTAAAGGACATTACTGCAACTTCATTGTCGATAAAGGAATCGATCCTTAAAGATAAAAAAAAGAGTCTCAATAAGAGAATTTCTATTCGTCATGTTACGGCCATTGATGCAATTAAGTACAAATACTTGGAAACACTAGCTTAAGTTTAGGATACAATGTTTTAAAAAAAGATTATAAAAAAGGACACTTAAGAAATAAGGGAGAGCTAGACAGGCTGTTGAGTTGAGACCATGGGGACCCGAAAACGGGTTCAGGGGGCATAGTTCGCCATCAGTCAGATTCTGGACCAGCCTACCTTGACAACTAAACATTGCCAAGATATCACGTGACACAGTTACATAAAGCAAAAGAATCTTGTCCAAAAATTAATCAATCCTGTTCCATCTGATCAAATATTAGACATATAATAATCCCTGTTTTATATTTGTCTACTGAATTGGCCAGCGAAAGGCCTAATTAAATACATTGAGCGCCGTACAAATTGCAAAACTGGGAAGATATTTTCTATTTAGTACGTGCTATTTTAATGTTCCTTTTTTTTTTTTTTTTTTTTTTGAAAATGTACCATTTGAATGTTCTTGATGCAATTGATTCATTATATGTGTATGCAAAAAATACAAGATTAAACAAGTACCTTTTTAAAAAATTAAAGTCTCATCTCACCCTATCTTATGCTGTTTGTTTAAATGGCCAATTACAATAAAATATATGATTTTAACTAGATCTAACGTTAAAAAAAAATATCTTGTGAGTAAATTCTTTATCGTAGAATGTTATTTTTTTATTTCTTTAAAGAAATTTTGTAGGCCATAAATAACGGTTTAAATAGGTATGAACGTTTGTAAACTAAGAACTGGCATAATTGTGTTTACTGGAGTACTATTGAATTTAATAAATAACAATCTATTGTCTTTGTAACCGTAATTTGAATGCGAGTCAAAGTGTGTAACCAATAATATGCTATTATTTTGCAAAAACCTATAGCCTTTGTCAATTAGTTTGGTTCCAAATGCCATTGATAAATTGTGATAACAACTTATTAGAGTTTAGCCACTGCATATTTACTTTTTTTTGGTACAAGAAGTCAATTACTCATAATTCCTGGTGAATTCAGTGTTCTAAAATTTATCCAAAAGCTAACTATTTCCTTTAAATCTTAGTTACTAAAGTAGCGAGTATTTACTATATTCTTATAATGCTTTTGTGAGAATGTCATGCAATGGGCTGGGCTTAGTCACTTGCAACTATTCGTAACATGTGATGAAGCAGTGAGGTCTATAAAATATGAATACTTTTGCCTTTGCATACTCAGCTAAAAGTAATCCATGAGGGAGGATTGTGTCCGGCTTTTTTTTTTAAAAAAAAAAAAAATAGTTTTGCTAAGGCTATGTGGTTTTGTTATTGATGGCCTTAGGTGGAATGCTATCCCAATCGTGGATAGTAGTGCTCTTGTGGGTTTTCTTGTGAATCTGCTAGATATCTCTTTATATATGGCTCGTACCAAAGAAAATTTCTAGTTGAGGTGGTGATTATCTCAAAAGTCTTTTGGAAGTTTAAGAATGAAGTTTGTTTAGAGGGGTGAGGTTTTAGACCCAAATAAGTTAATCTATGTAATTTCGGATGGGTTTTAAGAATTCCCAAGATCTTGGTTTGACATATTGAGTTACGTTTGTTATCCATCGGGAAAGAGGGGTCGCGTCCCCCTTCTTGGTGAGTTGTTAACCTCAAATTTGATGCGGGCTTTTAGAAAAACCGTGTGCACTTGCTATGGTGATGCCGGATGGAGATGACTAATTATGGGGGCTTAGGTTCACTTGTGCAATGAGGTGTTGATTGGGGCAGCGGAGGGCCAAAGCATGTCCTTGGGCTAGTCGGCTTACAGTGAGTTATGGTTTTGAATTCTTACCAATTTTGCATGGGAGATCCATAGCATTAATAAGAAATGCTCGTCTATGCAAGATTTCTCCTGTTGTGATTGAGTACCTTTTTTTTTTTTTTTTTGAAAGATGTGATTAGTACCTTTTGGCTTGGACAACAAGAAATGTTATGGCAAATAGATTATGTTGTTGGGCATTTCCGTCTTGAAGAGTGGGGTGTTGCCGGGGTGCGAGGCTCCTTTGAGCCTGATTGCTAGTTTTTACTCGGTGGCAGAGCTAGACATTATCTCAAGTGGGGGCACTATAAAAAAAAAAACTAAAAATAGTAAATAGATACATAGTTATATATATTTTTATGGTTAAGCTTAGGTATTGTTATTATTATTATTTTTTTTTTTTGTAAAATAGGAAACACAGCAACATTTTTTAAGTATTTAACGGGGACATAGGTATAATTTTTTTTATAAAACAAAAGCAAATCTAAAATTTTTAAAAAACTATTAGGATTAAAATACAATTTTTAAAAATTAAATAGGGGCACCAGTAACACTTCTCTCCGCCAGTGTTTACTTTGTCAGCCTTTGACCACTTGTAATGAAGTCATTTTTTTTAAGAAACACAAAAACAAAAAATGAATAAAACAGACAAAACACTTTCCAAAATTGCTTAGCATGTATAAAAGAGGAAAATTGGTTTTTAATCAAGTAATTTGAGAGGTCAAGAAGCCCTCTGACCAATCAACTAGGATTCAAAGCCACCATCGACCGGAGCTTTGGGCACCAGCCTCTAGAGAGAGAGGGTAGATAAGACATTTCATGTTACCAAAAATATAATTTGCACGTCTTAAAAAAAAATAATTTGCAAAATTGTACAAATTCTATCAAATTATATCAAAATTGTACAAATTCTAATCCGCCAGAGTACTTGTCAATTTCATCCAGATATTCTGATTTGCTACGTATTGAAATACGGCAAACATATACAAGTTGACAACTACAACTCTACGGTATTTATACGGTCATTTTGACCAAACAAATACACGTGGTCCTTAATGGAGTTTGCACGCATATATCCCTCTTTCCTTGCAAGGAAATACACCAGCCTGTGTTATTACTCTTTCTCACTCGCTTAAATGTGTAAATTTCTCTTGTTTGCCATTTGATCTTGATGTCAGAACCTCCAAAATAACGGGAATTCAAGGAAAAAAATTTATAGGATCATGCAGTCTTGGTCAATTATATAAACAAAACAAGGCAAAGTCATTTTACGCTAATCTAAACTTTCGTGTCCAATATCATGCATTTACGAAGAAAATTATTTAATTTCTTCCTATATAAATTGCAAAGAACAAAAATATACAAGAAATTTACGTGAAAGCCTAAAACAAGAAAAAATCACAGACAGAGGAGAAGAAAATCACTAAACTCATGAAGATTACAATAGAGGCATTATGGAGACTAAAATTTGCTAATGATACAACTCTGACGCAATACACCATATATATATAGGTATAGACAAAATCTTATGGGCCCAAAAACATAAACTAAACGGCCTAAAAACAACAGTCTGTATCGCAGGGCGAAGCCCTCGCACCTTCGACGAGATCAGTGGTGGGCACGAGATCTGGCTTACGGCCCAATCCCTCCATTACCACCACAGATATCATGAAAAATTTGACTTTTATTTTTCATTACAATTGTCGCACTATGAACTTTTCGGGTTGAACTAAACTGAATTCGGGTCATCATACTCTAACACAATCATATTGTGTCCTTTTACCAAATCAATTTTCAATGGGACATTTACGTCATAGGTCGTTAAATTTTAAAATCTTTAATACTTAGGCTTTTATTTTAAAACTTTAAACACTTATGTCCCCAAACTCTTAATTTATTGATAGTTGGCATCTTAGTTCCTACTTCAAGACTTTAGACGCCTAGGTCCTTAGACTTTCAACTTATTGGCATTGTAAGTTTCTATTTTAAGAATTTGGACTTGCAAGTCCTCAAAGTGTTAGTTTGTAGGGACTGTTGGTGCTCATATTTTTTTTATTGTTAAATGATATAAGCGATGTTAATATTTTGAGGCTTTTTGTTTTTGGTCTTAAAAACATATATTTTTTAACAAAAAGGTCCCAAAAGCTTTTCTTTGTTTCTTTTGAAGTATGACTTTTTTTTGGTCTATAATAATGCTTAAATGCTCTAAAAAAAGTTAATTATGATGATTATTAACAAGTAATTGATTATAAGTCGAAAAAATTCACAAATGTCATTAAAAAAATTAGCCATACATTCCATTATATTTTGGTTAAGTTAGTTCAAATTACAACACAATAATTAGTTATCCAATTATATACTATTCGATTACATGTTTTGTATTATCCTCTATTATATTAAAGATCTTTGGGAAAAAAAAGTATGTAATTGAACAATCAAGTATTGTTGCATTAGAATTATTTAGTTACATCATTGTAATTTGGTATCAACTTATTAAAAATAACATATAATATATATTTATGAATTTTTTTTAATTTATAATCAATCTCTTAATTTAATGTTAATAATTATCATAATTAACTTTATGCTAGGACATTTAAATATTATCTTTAGACAAAAAACAATGAGTTATAGTTAAAAAATGATAGCTTTTAGGAAAAATGATAGCTTTTAGGACCTTCCTATTAAAAAATTACATTTTTGAGACTTAAATAGCAAAAAAGGCCTCAATATATTAATATTTATTATGTTATGTAATAATAAAAATAAGTTAAGACTGTCAATAAATTAATAGTTTTAAAACTTGAGTATTTAAATTCTTAAAATAAAATTAAAATATTAAAAAATTAAAAATTTAAAACGTAAATGTCTAAATTTTTGAAATAAAATCTTTTACGTGCCCAAGGTTATAAAATTTAAAGTCATGTCACGTAAAAATATCATTTTTAATTGAAAACTTTATTGAAAAAAAAAAAAAAAAAAAAAGGGGGGGGGCACGCCCCTTGCCATTTATCGTCACACGCGTTCAAAACGAAATACCGATTCACGAGCATGGCGCGTGGCGAATCCAATCGGCGTTGAGATAGGAACCAAACCAAACAAACTGGTACACTGTACATAAACAAAACTAAGAAGAGAAAAGAAAAAAAGAGAAAAAAATCAAAAAAGTTTTCATTAGCTTTCCAAAAGGTCTTTTAACCTTATAAAGTAGACCTAATTGCTCATTTCCCCGCTACCAGTCTCAGTCCGTGCCGGTCTGCCTCTCGCTTCATCTCCTTCGCTTTCTTTTGCGATGGACTTCGTCGCCATTTTCTGCACTGGGGCCCTCTTAGCCTGTGGCTTCTACTGGTTCGTCTGGCTTCTCGGCCCTGCCGAGCAGAAGGGCAAACGCGCCGTCGATCTCTCCGGAGGTTCGATCTCCGCCGAGAAAGTCCAGGACAACTACAAGCAGTACTGGTCCTTCTTCCGCCGCCCTAAGGAGATCGAGAAGGCCGAAAAGGTTCCAGATTTCGTCGACACTTTCTACAATTTGGTCACCGACATCTACGAGTGGGGATGGGGCCAATCCTTCCATTTCTCCCCTTCAATCAGGGGAAAGTCCCACCGCGACGCTACCCGCCTCCACGAGGAGATGGCCGTCGATCTAATCGGCGCCAAGGCCGGGGATCGAATTCTGGACGTCGGATGCGGCGTGGGTGGGCCTATGCGTGCCATTGCCGCCCACTCGCGCGCCAACGTCGTGGGCATCACCATCAACGAGTATCAGGTCAACCGCGCCCGCCAGCACAACAAGAAGGCCGGCCTCGACTCGCTCTGCGACGTCGTGTGCGGCAACTTCCTCAAGATGCCTTTCGCCGACAACAGCTTCGACGGCGCGTACTCCATCGAGGCCACATGCCACGCGCCGAAGCTCGAGGAAGTCTACGCGGAGATCTTTAGGGTTTTGAAGCCTGGATCTCTATACGTGTCGTACGAGTGGGTTACGACGGACAAGTACAGGGCGGACAATCCCGAACACGTGGAGATTATTCAGGGGATCGAGAGGGGAGACGCCTTGCCTGGCCTCAGGAGCTACTCCGACATAGCCGAGACGGCGAAGAAAGTGGGCTTCGATGTTGTTAAGGAGCGAGATCTGGCCAAGCCGCCGGCTCTCCCGTGGTGGACGAGGTTGAAGATGGGCAGAATCGCCTACTGGAGGAACCACATTCTGGTCACTGTCCTTGCCGCCTTGGGAATCGCGCCCAAAGGGACCGTCGACGTTCACGAGATGCTGTTCAAGACCGCCGATTACCTCACCAGAGGCGGCGACACCGGAATCTTCACTCCGATGCACATGGTCCTCTGCCGGAAGCCCGATTCGCCGCCGTTTTCTTCGGCCGATTCTTGAGGTAATATTAAGACCTCGCTTCGCTCCGGTTCTGTCCCTTGTTCTGCCGTCCGTTACTCTAGTCTTTCCTAGTTTTTTTTTTCTTAATTTTGATTTTAATTTTAGTGCTAATTTATTTTCTATATTGTAATTTTGTATTCGAATTATTTGAATTTCGTGGGTTGAATACTTTCGTTTCTACAGTTGTTTATGATGCTCAAAAGGATTTCGTCATCAGTTTTTGTTCCTTCCTTTTTATATTTAGATCACAATCAGATTCCATTTTTTAATCAAACGGCCATAACTTTGAGATGAGAGACGTAAAAAGATAAATGAAAGTTGGAAGAGAAAAAAATGAAGTGAATTGATTAATATGAGGAATCTTTTTCTCAGATTTTGCGCTGTATTAGTTGAAAAACTTCAGTTCCGTTGCTAAATCTCGGAAAATTGGGGGCTCACGGTAAGTTTGAAGAAACTAATTAGAGGAAATCAAAATCACCTCCTAGATGGGTTACACTTCGCATACGTAGGGTGGGCCAGGGGGGGTTACATAAGGGGCACGTGAGGTGCACGTGGAGGGATTGTGATGAATATATAGCTGTTCCACTCGTCTTTACGTGTCGAGCATTTGGGACCTGGGAGTGGGCAGTGGGTTTTTGGCTTTCTTTGGAGGTCAGGGGTCAGGATTCCAATTTCCGCCAAACATGTGGTGGCTTTTTTTAGTGTCTTTTGCTACTTTACGGTTGTCGTCCGCTAATACTGGGTCTTGGTTTACAAACACGCCGACATATGGGGACCACATTGCCTTTCCCAAATCTTTCAACATTTGCTGCCTTAAAGGCCTAATATGATATCCTACCGTTGTGCTCCTGCACCAATAAATAAGGGAATCCATATGGGGGATAATTTACACAAGGTAGTGTGTGTTTCAGTCTTTGATTAATTTTATAAGAGTCTGATTTGGGACTGACTGGTTGCAGTTTTGCTTATATTTTTGGATTGTGCTGGATTTTTTAACATGAGTAGTCATATATTAGACTTTTAAAATCTTATTTCGGCAACTAAAATTAGTTTAGCTCGTGGTGCAAAATTTATTTTCTTAACCTAAGAATTCTCAATAAATAAATCTGAAAGCAAAATAGGATTAATTACAACATCCAGCATTGTGCCTACTGTATAGTCCTCGTTAATTGCTGTGGCATTCAATATTTTTCCCGTACATATTAATGTAATACTTCTTTTCAAGAGAACATATTCATTACTTGGTGCAAGTTGAATCATTTGTTTCAAAAATGTTGCAAGCATTCTCTTGGTCCAAATTTAATTCAAATGGGGCATGGTTAGTTTATTACATTTTCTATAGAAGGATTCATTTATTTCTGTAGTGTGTGTGTGTGTGTATATATATATATATATTTTCCTAGAGTTCTTGTCTTTTTAAGTGTATAACATGCCTGGTTACTAGTACTTTAATTGGCCATCTTGAGTCCTTTGATTGAATATATTAGAAAAGAAAACTATAATGTTAAGGAACAAAGTTAGAACTTGAAGGTAAAATTACACACTGTAGTATCTATGAGTTTTATATTATAACATATTTTTATTGTACATTATAGCATGTCAGAGTTTGGAACTTTAGGGTTAAAATTTTGTTTCCAAACACACTGTTATATCAAAGATGTCAGATTCAATCGGGCACAAGCAACTTACAGGATTCAAATTCTCCAAAGCACGCGCGCACACACGCCGAGGGAGGGGATCTGACCTTTATATACTAACCAGTTCTCTTACTTTTCTTAGTTTTCTATTTAGTAATCGACAATCACTCTTGGAATAATTTATTAAATGCGACTATAATAGCTCATATGATGAATTTTTATTTGAGGAACTTCAGATTGGAAAATGCTTAAAGTTCAATTGTTCAAAGCTATCAGAAATCAATTGCGTTTTTCAAGTGGAAGCAATAAAGTGAGTGCATCACTATAGCAATTGTTGCCTACGGACTTCCAAATGGTAACCCTGATTTGCGGTTTATGTGCTCATCTTGTTGCAACTTTTTTGCTTTTGTTATAACATGTGAGAGCTTTACACTGTTTCTAACTTAAGAGTTGGTTAGATCTAACTAATGTCAAACATGCTATAAAAAAATAAAAAAGGATCATCTTTGGTAAGGCTTTGCTTTGTTGCCCTATGAATAGCATCCAGTTTCAGGCCCTGCATATTTTATCAAATGCCTAAGGATGTTTAAGTTGCACGTATGTTCTGCTGCATACGGCCGCAAGATGTCAACCTGAAATTTTAGCCTTTTTTATAGGGAAATGAGGACACAAAGCACTTTCCTTTGCATTTTTATTACAAAAATGCGATTCTTTAATTATCAATGTATCATAACCTAAAATTCTTTTGGGGAAAAACAAAGTTCGAACTTTTCCCCTTTTTGTGCTCGTGCATCTCTTACCGACTGTCGTTCTTCAAATTACATTTTCATAGAACCAGTTGTTTTTGTCCCTTCTTGTTTTCGAGTCTCACTTGAATCTCATTCTTTTTTCAAAAAAGAAATAATTTATATTCACTACACAATCAATAACATATTAAAAAGTTTAAATTCTAAATAATTTAGGCAAGTATGGTTTTTTTTTTTTTTTTATAAATTAAAATGGTTGTTATCGCGAAATTTTATACTTATCCTTTCCTCAATCCCAAATTAATTTATAGTATGGTTGTTTTCAAGTTCATTTGTCAAAATATGAAACTAATCATATTTACATACCATATACATTTCATAAACTCATAGCAAAATGCAAAAATACATTTATAAACAATTTTGTAAGAAATACGCTCATCTTAAGATAACATTATTGGCCAAAACAAAACAAAATTATTTCAAATCATGACTGCCAAAAAGAGATTAGAAACCCTACCTCTAGAGTTAAAGAACAATCTTTGATCTTGGATCCAATTAACGTTAGCTTCACACGTCCTTAATCTTAAGGGGTATATAAGGACAATTAAAACTAAAGCTGAACATATAACCATATTCATTATAAATTATGTGCCAATCCATTTCACTAGTGTGCCTTTAAAATTTTATGTAACTTTGAGACATGATGTAACTATGTTTTAAAATGAATAAAAGTTACATTTTTGTTTAAAACTTGTTTTAAAATTAATCCTAAGATCAAAGGGGTTTTTAAAGGCTTATAAATCACAAAAATAAAGAAAACTGTTAGGTTTTCTCTACCACTCATCAAACTCGAAGGCCCCCCTCAAAAAGGCCACAACCGACTGGCCGTTAAAGATAATCAGCCTTGCACCCTGAGGCAACCAGCCTGCCACCTTCAAGTAACTTAGAAGATTCTAGGTTCAGGTTTTCAAACCTTTCAAGCTCTGAACTCGATTCCAAACTTATTTTTCACATCTTAGAGCATAGAAAATATATATAAATGATAGAATAACATTAAACAACAATTTTTAAACTCATTAACATGGATTTAAACATTAAGATTCAAAGTTTGGTCTCTACATATAGAAGCAAAACTAAAACATACCAAGTATGTTTTTTTAACACTTAGATTGACAAAATCTTTGACACGCAGCGAGTAAGTTTGTTTTTAAACATTAAAAACATGTTTTTAACATAAACATCCAATCAAAATAATAACACAATCATTGCTTTAATCATTCTAATCAAAGTTTACATCACAAAACCCAAAACACAAAATATGCATATTTTCTTTACAAAACTTAACTTTAATTCAAAAATGAGATGACATAAACCAAAAGAAGATTTTCAGATTAAAGGAAAAATACAAAGCCAAATTAAAATTTGAAATACTAACCTTTAATTGCTTTGAAAAAACTTGAAAACTCAAATTGTTAATGTGCTTGAGATCTTGGAGCAATCTTGACCATGGAAGTTTGTTGTTTTTGCTGACTTTGGGCAAAAAGGTGGGCTGCCTTTTGTGTTTTGATGCAGCAAAATGAGATATGGAGAATGCGGGGAGTAGAGGTGGGAGGGAGGGAATGGAGAGTTGTGAGTATATGAGGTTTTCCTAAGTGGTGGGGTTGTTCTACGCGGGGTTGTTTTCAATGCATGGAGACTTAAAAAATCTGGTGTGTAGGTTTTTGGGAGAGGGGCTGCATGTGGATGAAGGGAGGGAGAGGTGTTTGGGGCTATTTTGTCATAAAAGAAAATATAGGGTATGGGGGCTAATAGGGTTAGTTTTGAAAATTAAAATTTTGGCAAAAATGCATTTTAAAAACATAAATGGGTGTTATTTATGCAACAATTAATTTTTACATCTCAAAATTAATTTAGCACACTAATTGATCAAATTTACACATAATAAATTTGAAATTTAAATTTTAGAACGATACAATCAACACTAAAACCCATATTTTGGTGAAGAGGCACTAGAGAGACCAAATCGGTCTTGGCGTTCACAGGCAGGCTACGAGACCAACTTGTTAGTTCAAAATGCTATAACATATAAGAGCTTTATATTATAGCAACTTTTTATTTTTACTATTTGGTAGCATGTGAGAGCTTTTATACTATTTGGTAACTAAAAGTTGGTTCTAATCATGTTTGCCAAACACCGTATTAAAAACTTTTTCTCATGTTAGGGTTAGGAGTTAAGGTTGGGCTTTAGAGTTAATTAGATATATGGTTGAGATTTAATTGGATAAAAAAAATATTATATTAAACGCACGTAGTATTGTAATTATTGAATTTTAAAAAATTGGTGTAATTAAATGTAGTATTTCTCATCTTTGTTTCTATAGGCAATTATTGGCGGACAATAGATTTGTAATCCAACCCTCTTAACAAGTATTCACCACAGTGGGAAAAAATTAAAGCAAATGACTGGGAGGGAAAAAAAAATGATCGATTTCACTTTCCCGACAACGAAAGATTTATTCCTTGAAATGTACACGTCCCGGAAGATATTTCCCACGAATATGATTAAGAGGAAATTATTCGATGGATGTATATATTACTATTCTTTTGCGATGCGGCCGCCGAATGTCTCTGTCTGCCGATATATTCGGCCTTCCAAACCGATCACGATCTTGTTGAATGAAAATTAAGTAATGGTCTTTCTCGTGTGACCAATCTATTCGCTATGATTTTTCTTTTCATAATTGTACAGTTTTTTTTTTTTTCAACTTTTTTGTGGAGCACAATTATATAGTTTTTTTTTGTCAAAGATTTTTGTTGCCATTTAAGATGGTGTTTAGAAAGATGGTGGAAATCAATAGTTAAAACTATTTTTATTGTAGCATGTGAGAGCTTTATATTGTAATAATTTTTTTATTATTACTGTAGCATGTGAGAGCTTTACACTGTTTATAACTGAATTTGTGGTGAGAACCATGGTTCCTACCGCTCAGCCAAATATGGGGTAAGTAGTTAAGAGAGACGTCGCAAAGTGAGATAGGTGGGAAATCAGCCATACTTTAACTCAGTTATTTTAGTTTTGTGCTATATTCTTATAATCTGTTTGTTAGATTTTTCTGAGAAAAATCTCTTGGGCGGGCCTGTGGTAGCCTCTAAATTTGTCGTGGAGTGAAATCTAAAGGAATGCCCCTCAGAAGTCAGAACATAACGATTGATGGCCTCTCCGTTCATACTATCATCAAATGCCAACCTAAAGAGTCCCAAATCCCAAGGGACATAATTTTAAGATAACAACACAGGACTAAAAAGATGAGTTAGGAATTCTGTACCTCTTAAATTAATATTTGAATAGAGAAAATGAAAGCAAAAATCTTACGGTATCTAATAAATGGCCACAGATGGTTTAGAGCAATACAACTTTCAGAGACCACTTCTGAGGAAAATTTAATCGCAGTTTACACATGAAGCAGTGCAGGCCAACAACTAAACTTCAAAAATGGTGTTCAGTCTAATTTACACTATACTTGAGTATTTCATAAGTAAATTGAAGGAATACCGATTTTTGGAGAATCGGTCGCCTATTTTTTGCAGTGAATTTAAGCTTGATGTATACATAAAAAATAGTACGAGTGAAAATGTAGACTTTAGAGGTGATGTACAACATAATGTTGGAGAATTTTTATAAATATTATATTTTATTTTTGTATATATGTCACGTATATATAAAAATATGATACAACTTAAATATATAAGATAAGTAGTATATAACTTAAATATGTAATATAAGTAATAATATAGCATAATTTTTTTAAATGTGTGATGAGTAAATATATTTTTTTAAAAGTATAATATAACATGTAATTTTCTTTTGGACACAACATTTCTTTAGATTATCCCATAAGAAATGGGCTTTTGAGTTCAAGCAAAAGTTGGGCTTGGCCCATTTACATTTTTCTATGGTCTTAAATTTTTTGGGTTAATTTGTGAAACACCGCTTTTGCGTATTATTTTTTAAATTTACGATTTTTGTGAAAAAATTTAAAATATATTACTTGTAAAAAATAAAAAAATTACTAATCACAAGTATTTTTTATCAGAATTAAGAAAACATATATTATTTAAAAAAATTTAGCCTTTTAAGTTAAAAGAAATAGTGTAAATTAAAACAATGAAAAAAACAATAATAAAACGTAACAATAGAAGTAAAAAAGTTATATATCACCTAATTTACTTCAATTTTTTCAGCCCCATCACGGCCTCTATATGATATAGCGTTATTATTAAATTCTATTTGCAGAGGAAAAAATGAAAAAGGAGTCGATGCAAAAAAAGCAAAAGAAAAATCCACGAAAGAACAAGATAAAATTTGGCTGTGACCAATATGGGCCACATGCCAAAGGAGTGGATGTGGTCTCTGATCACTAACAAGATTTCTTTGATAGCCCCAATAAACAAAGGCTACGACACCAAAAACTGTGTCTCCTAAGCTTTCCCCGTCTCTTCTGCAACACCAAAAACTTTCCAAGTTTTTTTTCCTAATCATTAACCTTCAATTTTTCTCCTTCTTCAATGGCTACAATCACTGACTTTCTCCCAAGACCACCTTCATCTATTTCCTCCAAACCTAACTCCAACTCCATCTCCGCTTCCCTTTCCCAATTTCCCTTTTTACCCTTCTCCACCAAGCTCAAGCATAAATCCAAATCAAGACTATCAACCAACAACCGATCCCCCAACGTCGTCGTTGCGAAGGCCACGGCGGCTCCGGGGACGAAGAAAACAGAGAGGGACGAGAAAGTACAGCAAGTACACAGCGTGGAGGAGTTTGACAAAGCACTTCGCGCTGCGAAAAACAAGCTCGTGGTCGTGGAGTTCGCGGCGAGCCACAGCTACCACAGCAAAAAAATCTACCCTTTCATGGTCGACCTTAGCCGGACCTGCAACGACGTCGTTTTCCTCCTCGTGATGGGCGACGAGTCGGAGAAGACCAAAGAGCTCTGCTCTAGAGAGAAGATTGAGCAGGTCCCGCACTTCAGCTTCTACAAGAGCATGGAGAAGATTCACGAAGAGGAAGGCATAGGACCGGACCAGCTCGTAGGGGACGTGCTGTACTACGGGGACAACCACTCGGCTGTGGTGCAGCTGCATTCCAGAGAGGACGTTGAGAAGCTGATCGAAGATCACAAGGTGGATGGGAAGCTGATCGTTCTTGACGTAGGGTTGAAGCACTGTGGGCCTTGCGTCAAGGTGTATCCGACGGTGATTAAGCTGTCGAAGCAGATGGCGGACAGTGTCGTTTTCGCCAGGATGAACGGTGATGAGAACGATAGCTGCATGCAGTTCTTGAAGGACATGGACGTTGTCGAGGTGCCTACTTTCTTGTTCATCAGAGACGGTGAGATTAGTGGAAGGTATGTGGGGTCTGGTAAAGGAGAGCTTATTGGCGAGATTCTTAGATACCAAGGAGTTCGTGTAACATATTAAGGATTAATTAACTAATTTTGAAACTTCATATTAAAATCGCGAATGGAATTTTCGGGGGAAATTGTTAGGAAATACATGAGATTGAATTGATGGCGACAGGGCAGGAAAAAAAGTACGAATTAAATTGGTAACATGAGGTGGAACTGAACTAGTTTTATGAAAAATTGTGTTAATCCTACAAGATAACTTGATTGGTATTGTTTCCTAATGTACACATGGCTAATATTCTGTTAAATAATTTGGACGTTGAAAACCATCTCTCTGGCCTATAAAAGAAAGAATACTTCAGCGTCTTGGCTGAACAGAAAGGGCTAAATGAAAATGACTCTGAAAATGATTATGAGTCAATCATCTTCCTAGAGAATGCTTATTGACAAATGTGCATGCTTTGTTTTCCTGTTGTCAAATGTGTTTTTTCTCGTGAAATTGGGAAATTCTCATTTCGAGATAACATATTAAGAGCAGAAAACAGATCGAGCATGTTTGATTGCTTCCAGTCGATTATTGTGTTGTTCGTTTTAACGGTTCAAATTACGGTATAATGTTTTATCTCATAAAAATGTGAATTTCCATTCCAACTTTCTGTCCAAACCATGAACCAAATGGGAGGCACGGAACATCAAATGCAATAAAAATTGGCCTAAAAACTTGTAACGCGTCTCTAATTAACCAACACTTTCAAAGGCTTTAGACAATGGGACATTAAGATTGGCCCTTTAACTTGCCCTGTTGTGCGTTAATGGTGGGGTTTTAACCAATTGGAGGCTTTCATCAGTAGGGCTCCCTCTCTCTAGGCCACATTGTTTTTATCAGGGATAATGTATGTAGTCGCCCTTACTATATCTGGTTTAGGGAAACCATTAGGGGGAATGTAATGTATTGGGACTAATATTATCTTATCGAGGACGGGACAGAGGCACTTCATACCTGCGTTTACCCGATTACAATTTTATTAGATAAATATATAGGCTTTTACTATGGTCTTCTCGAATTAACTATAATATCACATAACAAAAAAAAAAAAAAAAAAACAACATGATCATATTTATTCAACATTACATGGAGTTAAAGCATAGTTTCCGATAATTAATTCTCAGGTCTTTATGTTATATTAGAATGCGTTACATTTATGCTCAACTGAAAGGGGAAAAAATACCAATCCTGCCTTGAGCGAATATGGGGCAATATGGGAGTAGGGTATGGTGGTGGGAAAGCAAGTCCATCCTTGCTCCGCCCCATCTTGATACCATCCCTAGATTTCATTATTAATTTTATTGTTTAACTCCCAAACATATTAGCCTTTAAAAGTTCTAATCTAGAAATGGTCTTTTCTCTTTTTTCCTTTAGGAAAATTTTTATAGTAGAGATGACAATTTTGCTCTATTGGTAGAGCATGAGTGTTTTAACTGGATTAATTTTTTAACAGTTTAATTTATAATTAGAAGCAGTTATCGTGCGTTGTAAATTTTTAACATGAACAATCGTAGATAAGGCTATTAAAATCTTAATCTGATAGTTAAAACATTATGCTCCACTGATGGAGTAAAATTACCAGCTCTACTATGAGAAATTTTTTTCTTCTTTTTGCCTTCCTTGAGAAATGATATATCTATTATTATATCATTGAATCATTGAGGACAGAAAATCTTCCAACATATCTTCTTCTATCCTAAGGGATTTGAAGCACATGATATGTTTGATTGAGTGCATAGAATATGATCAATCAAGTAGATAACGCTTGGTGCTACGTATTACGATAATTGAAAGAAAAAAAAAATCTCAAATATGAATGCATTGGTACTCATGTACGCATCTTTTTAATGTTGTCACATAACCTAAAAAAGTAGTCAAAAGACACAACAATAGCAATTTATAACAATATATCTCCATATAAATGTGCCAAATTAAATAAACAATAATCAAGAAACTTAAAATAACTAAAGTTAATACCTTTTGTTTGAAAGAGCGGTTAGAATTAAAAAAAATGAGTTTAAATTACAATTTATAGTTCAAATTTGTATCTGGTAAGTTTTGTCAAAATATTATAGTTTTAGTTAGATTAAACTAAAAAAATAAGTTCTAACCATAATTTATAGTTTGAATTGTGAATATGATAAACAATAGTTTTAGTTTAGACTAAAAAGACCATTGGAATTGACTCTTTAAACCGACGCAGATGAATCACAAGTTTTAAAAGCTTAAAATAACTAAAAGTTAATACCTTTTGCTTAATTGAGTCGCAAATTTGCTTTATTGAACTAAGCACGCGAGTTAGATGTTTGGACTAGTTTTTCTTTAGAAACTTAAAAGAGAATGACTTTCATTTTGAAAGACTATAGAGTATTAAGAAGAGTCATCCAAATAATTTGGTCCCCGTTTTTGTACAATATTGTTTGTATTCGCATACACGACTGATTACGCGCTATTTAATAATTTTTAGTTTCTACTGGCCATCAAATTTGATACGCTATATTTTATGTCCAAATGCAGACCAGTTAGTCTCGTACTTATTAACTCGGTCTCCATTGGCTTCTCCACCAAACCCGAAAAGGGGAAAAAAGATATATTAAAGGGAAAAAAAAAATTATGGAGACAAGAACTGAGCGAGTCGAGTAAGATTAATAAATCTCTTGCTCCTGCTCCTCCGAACCGGTCAAAAGGAGAAAGCCAAGAGTTGCCAAAAAGATGATGAGATTTTATAGTCATACACTAATATACTTGTGGAACAGTACTCTATGAAAATTACTTGACATAGTTTATAAATCCGTAATTTTCGTTGCATCCCAACATATCTAGCGTTTAATCGCCGGTTTGGATCCAATTGTAGTTGCTGCTCTGAAGAGAAGTTTGGTAGTTGAGTTAGAACTGATAGTATATAAGAACTTTATACTATAGTAAATATTTGCTTTACATTATGGTATGTAAGAGCTTTATAATGTTTTTAGTTAGAGCTGATGAATTAGAGCTAAGTCTTTCCTTGTGTTTGGCAAAAGTGGTTCACACTACTTTTCAGTTATAAACAGTGTAAAGCTCTCACATATTGCAATAACAATTAAAAAAAATCGCTACAGTGTAAAGTTATTACATGCTACAGTAAAAATAGTTTCAACCAACGGTTCTCACCACCCTGCCAAACATCCTATTCCAAAGACCATCGACGATAACCACCGTTAATATACCTGCCTTTGGTTAGATTACTTCGTAATTTAAGGTCTTAAAAAGCAATTTTTAGGAGTCTACTATGCTTAGAAAAAAAATATATGATTAAAGAATCCAACCACATTTCACGGCAGGAAACGTAGAAGCAAATTTGCCCTTGATCTTTATCTCTCCTTTTAGTATTCCTTAGATTACTTCATACTTACTGTTCACTAACTCGATATGTTATCTTACCTATATGTATGTATGTATAGGGATATTATTATTTTGGTACTGCGTGTTTTATAGAAACGTCATATTGTACCCTATTATTAGAAAAAATATCAAAACAAATTTTACAGTTTTCAAATATACTATTTTGGTACCTGAGTTAGTTTTTTTGACATAAAATTTCTTTTTTACCTTTTATTAATAAATTTTAAATTAATTTTGTAAAAATATAATAGAAAATAACAAAAAAAGATTAAGAGAGTGTTTGAAAACGTAGTTGGAATGAAAATACTGTAGCATATTAGTGCTTTACACTATAGCATATGAGAGTTTTACCATGCAGCGGTTAGAATTTTGGTGCTAGAATTTAGTTCCCAAACAAATCCTAAACAAGACTCATCAGAGAAAAGCATATATGTGGACTTATTTATTTTTTTATCGTTATTTGTATCTATTTTCTTTTATGGTTTTCACAAAATAGTTTGGAGTTCGTTAATAAAAGAACAAGTTTAAAATTTCACATCATAAACAAAAACTTCAGATACAAAAATAATACTTTCAAAAACTACAGGGTATCATTTTAATATTTTCAAAACAATAAGGTATTAAAATGTTTCCTCGAGATATAGGTACTAAAATGGTGAAAACCCTATATGTATACACAACTAATTTTTTTTCTTTTCTTTTTCATGGTATGGAAAGAGTCTCGGGTACCTCAAAATGGAGTAGGTCCAGGTTCTTTAGGCATATCTCGCAGCAACCCTCTAATTAAGTGATTGAATTTGGTATCTGATCTTGCCATAATTAAAATTTATAAAGTTGGCCATCTTGTACTGTGTTCCTTGATCAACTAGCTTAGTTTTTTTGTAAAAGTTCCTATTTGCAAATTGCAACCCTAGTTTGGTCAACATCATAATTATGGCAGTTATCCAAAACTTTAAGCAAAATTTTACTGCATTAATGTAAATGTAAAATATTATTTTCTGCTCCCACAATTAAAGAGTACCACATTAGATAAATTACAGGTGTTAGATAATTATATGGCTTGCCATAGCTAGCAACTGTATGTGCATTAATGCCCAGTTTCTAGTTATAAATTAACTTGCAACTATTTAGAATTGACGTTAAAACCACTAATCAACCTCGCATCTGCATTATTTCAACATGGCCAACTACTTTATAAAATAAATAAAAAAAGGCCAACTAGCTTGGCTGGCGGAGACGACTGCAAATCTTTATTGAGAGCCACTTCTGGGTATAGCCTAATTAAAATAATCAGTTTTTTAAATATATTTTTAATTAATTTTTCTAGTAAAAAAAATCTACACGCATGATTTTAAAAGGCAAGACCAAGAAATCCAGACAAAACCATGTAATTATATGAACAAGTGTGGCTATTACATGTTTTATACGTTCATGAATTACAGATGCAAATCCAATCCAATCAATCAAATTATAGCTTTCCCTATGATCTAATATATTATGTAGAGCCCAAATAATGTGCTCGTTCACCACAATAAATTGAAGAAAAAAATTTAAAAAAAAAATATTTGAGAAGGATTTTCATATATTATTTTGCTCTGATCACCATGCTATGCAATTGAAGAGGCCTAGGTGGAGCCATGGTTCTTCTCTTCCATAGATTAATTTCCTTCCTTGGCTGCAAAGCCACTTCCGGCCTACCCACAGTTAAAGGCGCGGAGAATGGAATCATGACCTCCTGATCTTCTTCATCATTGATCTCTTCGTTATCAGAATAGTGAACATTATTCCGGTGATCCGCGCTCACCGGTGTATCCTGATCATCATGAGCCGCGCTCCAATCAAAATTTAAGAACGAATCACGCCCGCTCGCAAACCGCTTCATCTGGCTCAAAGAAGGCGCTCTATCAGGAAGCGGAGGCTTATTACAATTTTTGCCATGATGATGATGATGATCATGATCATCAACAGAGGCATCAGATTTTCTGGGCGGCTTTAATGCAGTGCTGCTGAACATCCTCTTAATTGCCAAGGCGTGCTTCTTCACCGCGCGTGGCGACCACATGACCGGCTTGGAATCCTTTATCTTGGTTGATACCCGTTTCTTCAGCTTCTTCTTTTCGCTGATGATCTTCTTGTGCTTGTGCTTGATTTGGCCGATGCACGAGACTTTCGGCGAAGTCGGCTCCTCTTCTTCTTCCTCCTCTAAGTGTCCGTTTTTCTTCGCCTTTCTCCGAGCTTCGTGTGGTATCATCGACACGATCGGACCGGAGAATCTCTTCTCTTTGTTGGGACTAAAAGGAAGGCTTTGATGAAAAGTGACGACCGAAACGGCTCTCGGCAAGAACTTCAATATCTTGTCTTGGTATTTTGCTTGTTTCTCCATCTTTTTAAGTTTGTTGTCTTATTTTTGTGTTCTCTTCGTGTATATATAGTACAAGGAAGATTGAGAAAAAACTTAATATGTAAGGTCGTGATTTTTGACAATGTCAAGAAGAGAAGAGAGAGACAGAGAAGAAAGAGATGGGAAAGAGTTGATTGTCGGTAATTTAATGGTCAAAGACTGATAAACCCTTGTGAGTTCATTGGTATTTAATGATACAGCTTGCGGTTGATGCAACTTTCTGTCTTTTTCTGCACGCGATTTTATTTTGCGTTCAACGGATTGATCCGCGGGCTTCTATTTGGAATTAACGGGGTGTTTCAAGGGGTGGCAAAACGGGTTGGCGGATCAAGTTCGTGTCGGGTTGGAGTTAATTTTTACAAAAATAGATCGACACTAACCCGACCCGTGACATGAACGGGTTGAGATTTTCTCAACATGAACCCGACCCGTTTTGATGCGGGTTGACACTAACCCGACCCGTGTCAACCCGTTTTTTATGCACAGTGTCAAAAAATACGACCCGCGACCCCTTTTTGACCCGTAACCCGATTTTGACCCGTAACCCAGCTGTGACCCGCCTACGTTAATATATATAATATTAAAATAAAATAAAATTAGAAGAGTTTTATACCACTTCAATAAGAAGATAAGTGATAAGAGAAACATTGTTTGATCTTTTAAGGGCTTATATTATATATACGAAATAATATTAATTTTTTAAATTTTAATTAATTAAATATGGGTCAGAAACGGGTCATTTTCGTATCAGACGGGTTGACTAAAACACGACTCGTTTTTTGACGGGTCAGTTTCGGGTCGACACTAAAATGACCCGTAGTCAAATTTTTCGACACTAACCTGCGAAAAATCGTGTCAGATTCGTGTCGTGTCGTCGTGTCGCAACCCGTATTGCCGACCCTAGATGTTTGTAATCATGATTAGAAATAATTTTTTGGTTTAAAAAATTTTATATTATAATAATTTTTTATTTTTATTATTGTATATAAAAATTTTATATTATTTGATAACTAAAAGTTGTCAAATACTTTATAAATAATCAATTTAATACATACATACTTTGACTTGCCTACCTCCTCTGCTTTTGTCATCTTTGGTGTAATCTTTATCTAATCATTACAACACGTGGTTTAATATTATAATACGTATACTTAAGATAATTATGGTAAAAGAATAAGCGTCTTTCTTTCATTTCGGGTATACATCAAATTAATATAAACCATGATGGAAAATAAAGCAAAATTAAAAAAAAAAAAATCAATAGTCATATTTATATTACCTTTTGAGTCCCAAATTTTCAAAACATGGTAAAAAAAAGATTTCAGTGGACAAACTTCCCCTATTCATAGTGGGGAAACAAAAAAGACTTGCATGCATCTACATCCATTTCTTTTGAGAAATTCCATCCGGGTTCTTGGGGAATTAAGCATGTCATGATTGAAATTTGAAACTCGATGAGATTATCGAATCAAATTTGATGTGCAAACTGTAGCAACATACCCACAGAAATTAATGAATAGTGCCAATCTTTGACCGAAAACGGCTAAACAAATATGCTTGACTCATAATCATATTAAATCTTATTCTTGAGTTGAAACGATCATTTCAACCTTTTTTTAAACACATTTTTCAGTCGATATCTTGGGACCAATATTAGGTTGCTTTACTTATAAAAACAAAATTAGCATACGCAATTAGTTTATATTAAGAGCCATGACTTTTTGAAGTGGTCCACCGAATTAAAGTTAATCTTGCATCTGCATTATTATTATGATTATTTTTTTAAGTAATACTATTGTCAAATTGCCAGGGTTGTACTTGTCTTACTCAGGATATTAATAATTTAGTCGCTGCCATGTGCTCGTTTGGCCGCTCAACTTTGATTTTGCGACAAGGTCAAAGGAAAACTAATTCTTATGTTGTTTGGCTTTAAATTTTTTTTGGGATAAAGTCAGACTTCAACTTGTACGAAAACTGGTGATCCAGCCGGCAAAAAAGAGCAAACAGTCACGAGAGGTTAATTCTCACAAGAATTTGAGTGTTAAGACGTCCAATTAGACATTTTTTTAAAAAAATTTTATAGACCTCGATTGCAGACTGATTTGAGGACGTACACTACGTCGGTTTTTTTTTTTTCCTTGAAAGTTCTTGATACTAAGCATTAATAAAACTAATGCCCCTAAACTTTAGAATTCTCTTATTTTGTTATCTGAACTTTTAAAAATTATCACTTTATTTCTTAAACTTTCAAAACTTCTTACTTTACTCCTTGAATTTTAAAAATCATCATTTTGTCCTTGTTTTAGAGCACTTCATTTGTTTTCTATTTTTTGATTTTTTTCATTCAAATAGACAGAATTAAGCCCATATGATTCGTGTATGAGTCACCTATAAGGATAAAAATAAGATTTTATTACTCTTAAGTTTTGTTTAATGTTTAACTCTCGTTTGATGCCTTGGTTATTTTTTTTTTTTATCTAAACTCTTATTTAGGAATGGTTTGTTTGCACATTTCTTTTCATTTTTCATGCGTAACTCCTTTTATTGGTCGACATTAGTCACCAATGTCTAAATTTATATACTAAAAAAGATGAGTTACATACTAAAAATGAGGAGATAATGGCGAACAATATTAAAAAGAAAAATACATACAGACTCTTTTTAAATTAGAGTAGATTCAAAAATATTAAAAGATAGTGTAAACGTGAAATAAAACCTGAGAGTGATAAAAACTTATTTTTACCTATACAAGTCACCCATGTGCGACTCACATGGACTTTAATTCTATCTATTTGAACAAAAAATTAAAAAATAGGAGACAAATGAAGAGCTTTGGGCAAAATGATGATTTTAAAAGTTTAGGGGACAAAGTGAGGAGTCCTAAAAGTTCAAGGGATAAAATAATGATTTTTAAAATTTCAAAAGATAAATTAAAGAAGACCCTAAAATTTGAGGGCTATTAGTGTTAATAATCCTAATAATAACATCCTATTTCTTAAACTTGATGGGATAGAATTAAAAATGGTCCACATGACAAGGACGAGGATATGGCTTATCTCGTAGAGATAAAACTTACCAAAAAAAAAAAGAAGGAAGACTTTTAAATGTGGCAGCTTCGCTCAATTTAGGAAAATGACTTAGGGGGATAGAATTAAGCCGCAAACGGTAAGTACGAACTGGTGTTCCCATTTGCATGAGTAACATGTGATTATTTCTTATCAATTATTTAGGTTTACAATCTATATTCCTGGTTACGCGTTTATAATAGTCAGTCAAACATACCAATCAACGTTTATTAGCTTCTTGTTATGATACTTTGTACATATATCTTATTATTCTTTATTTTATTTTAGTTAGCATTTAGTTAAATTAATGTATTAGCCTATTATGCTATACGTATCTTTATTTGTTTAAATTATTAGATTTTTCCTAGATTTTTAATGCGTTAATAAGTTTGTTAAGGACATGCCCTATTTGTTTGGGATTATGGGTAAATTAAGATGATAGAAACGTGGGGAAAGAAAGTACTGATCCGCCTTTGGTGGTGGAGTGTGAATGTGCAATGAAGTTTCTTCCTGTATATATATATATTTTTTTGAAAGTAATCTTGTGTATTAAACCTCATGTTTTAACAAAATAAAAAAAAAAAGGCGCGCTGAATATGGTTATATCAAACATGAATTTGAGTGCGAGTTCCTCGAAATTCCAGAATTTTCTATTTTTGTTTTCTATTTCTTTTGGATTCCTAACATTTCTCTCCATCGGAATTGCAATCACTTATCAATATCGTTTTTGGATTAAAAAAAAAAAAGAATTTTCAACGTTCAGAACAATCGTGAAATATATTGTGCTTCAATCCAATGACTCATGCATATATTTCGTAAAAAAAAAAAAATGATAGTCGACTTTTTACACCTTCCAAAAATGCATGATGAAATAAAGGAGATTGAATCTGTAGTTGTGTTGAAACTATTGACTATCGGTATATATATCAATAATCATACACCCAATATATATATATATATATATATATATATATATAATACAATATAAAACTTGTAAAGGTTAAACATGTTATTGACTCAGGCAACAACCCACATTGGTTCTACGCATCCTTGTTCGACTTAAAAAAAAAAAAAAAGAAGAAGTAAAAAAATAGAAAGGAACTTTTCTACACGATATGTTTCTCATTAACTGTATTTCATTTTAATATTTGGTTGTCATAACTGGTGCTACAAAAAAAGGTGCTAGGCTCACATGCGTGTGTTTTCCTTTGCAACGTGTGTGATGCAAACAGACAATAGTACAACAACTTTGCAAGACCCATTATATTTTGGGGTCTAAATTCTGTGATTTTGCGAACCGCCCGACAGAAACATGCACCTAACCCAGTGGAAAGTATGGTCTCTCCTAAAAGACTTATCCATATTTGTTAATCCATCAATCCCCTAGCATAGTTCGACATTTTTGTTATTCAAAAAAGAGAGAGAGATGGATGAACGAATGAAAATTTAAATACAAGAAGCAGAATAAACGACAATTGAATGCAACGACAACTAAGCAAAGCAAAGACACGGTAAAAATGGAAGAATAGTACACATTTCATAGAAACATTGACAAGACACTGGAAACGAGACGGCAATGTGAGAAACGATCGCATGCAAACAATGACTGATCCTGAATTTATTGATTGGTTTTTTTTTTTTTTAATCAAGATTATACTACTACATAGATAACTATTAATTTGAGAGGGTTGAAGCCTAATTTATAAACATACTTACTATTGATGAGCAAAACTCCTCTAACAAAATTCTCTTAAATTCCTCACCAAATTAATTATTTAGAGTGATTCATCTTAATTGACGGCTATGTCTATTATGGATTTTCTCGAATGGTAGGGTTTCATTATGAGAAAATATTGCTAAGGCTTGCTTGTGTCAAGAATTGGACTTAGGTTGTTTTTTAAAACTGGTCCCTATTTATAGTACACGGCCTATTTTAAATTCAAATACAGGATAATCTCTTTTCATATTGGCTAGACCTTATCACTGTGATCTCTTATAGGTTTTATCTTTTATGAATATCTTATATTCGGTAGATTATGATCTGCTTAAGTGCTTATCGAATGGTAGGGTTTCATTATGAGAAAATATTGTTTACAAAGCTAATACTAGGGCTTGTGTCAAGAATTGGACTTAGGCTGTTTTTTAAAACTGGTCCCTATTTATAGTACACGGCCTATTTTAAATTCAAATACAGGATAATCTCTTTTCATATTGGCTAGACCTTATCACTGTGATCTCTTATAGGCTTTATCTTTTATGAGTATCTTATATTCGGTAGATTATAATCTGCTTAAGTGCTTATCGCCATCTTAAAGATCTTTTAAACTACATTCAGATGTAAATAGACTATTTTACCCTTTTTGGGTATCTTTTAGAAATAATCTTTTAGAACACATCGCGACAATATGGGCCAAAATCAACTTCGGGCCTTTCTGAGTTGGATACCCAACCAGGCCCAGATTGATCATCCAACAACACCAATTATATTAAAATTGAAACCACTGCACGTAAAAAAAAAATTATAAAAATACTAAAAAAAAAAGCTAGGCGCCATTGGCCCCGTCTCTATCATTGCAGAAGTTACAATCCACAATAAAAATAAAAAGACAGCAAAAATTATAAATAAAACACAGGAAAAGGACAACAACTAAAAGGGCAAACAATTGAAGGAATAAAACAGCAACAAAAAGGAATAATAAAATAAAATAAAATAAAAGGGAAATTATCAATCTGAATATGGTATTTCCGTATCATGATCATGATGACTCCAGACATTTGAATATTTCAAGGGCTTGTTTGATAGACAAATTTAAATTGTGTCAATTTGAATATTTTGATTTGAGTTGATTTAAGTTGCTTGATTTGAATTATTATTCGAATTGATATTTGAATGTACAGTTAAAGTGTTAATTTGAACAGAAAATAAATTTAAAATTTGTATTTGGTTAAATAATGGAAAAAGTTTTTTGATTTTCTAATAAATCGAAAAAAATCTTAATGTTCATAATATTAAAAAAATATGCAACATAGATTTCAATTTATTCTTTTCTTCATTATTAACACAATGAAAGAAGATTCATCTTAATCGGATATCAAAACAGATAAGTTATGATTTTTTTCCTCAAGTAAACAGAAAATTCAATAAATACTATAGCATTTAGATTGGAATTATAAACATTTAAGGGAAGACAAAACTCAAATTTTGGATTCAAAACTCAAATAAGATTCGAATTGAGATTTAAATACTAATGCCACCAAACACCTATTAAAATCCAATCTAAATTTTGAATACAAAGAATCAGTTGAATCCACTATACAAATATACCATAAAACCATTTTCTATATATAAATTTCAACCTAACAGCATATATGAAGAAAATATGACATAAGGAAGAAGATTTTTTTAGTCTTTATCTTAAACTTAATTATTTTAAGCTACGTTTATAAGATTAGAGTGCCTTTTATGTCTAGAAGAGCAATTTAAAGTTACTCAAATGATATTTTCTTTGAATTTTGAGGTGTCTCAATTGGAGTACCAGAATTCCCTCGGAAAAAATAAAAGTGTATTAGAATGCAGAGCTACAAACTTGATAATGTCAAAAACTATAAGCATACAAGTAACATGATAATTCCCAAAGTAAAACGCCGGTGAGGACAGAAATGCCAACAGAAAACGACGCCAAGCTAGTAACAAACCTGCAGAAACGACAACCAAAGAAAAAAGAAACGACGCGTTGGTAAAGGAATTGTGTACGACGATAATATTTAAATCAATTTATCAAATGGGAGTTCATTTCCACTTTGTCGCTCCCACGTTAAAAAGTAATTCCATATATGCTAGACTAGGGATGATCAAAAAATCCATCAATATGTCGAAACCGTACAATCTAAACTAAACAAAACTAAATCATTGAATTTTGTTTTAATTTTAAATAATTTATGTGGTTTTTTACATAAATATTTTAGGGATTTGGTTAGTAGTTTAAACGTTTAAACTGCCTAAACTTTTCACTTAAACTGTCCAATAAATTGTTATATTTTATAATTTTTATTTTTAAAATATTTTCTATACCATAATTTTATTATTATTATTTTTTTATTTTTTCAATAGTTATTACAAGAAGTTCTACTTATATAAGATACACTTTTCTATACTCTATAATTACACTTATCTTAGTTAATCACTCATCATCAAGATCCAGAAAAAACAACATCAAATTGATGAACCAACACATACAACTAAGACTAACTCATAGAATGGAACCCTAGCCTCCTTATTTAGTGACTATCGTCTCCTCTTTGCACCGCCATCAACCCACTCGCCACGCTGTCATTGTCATGTCGTCTCTCTCCGTTGCCGTCCTAACTCATCACGGTATCGATTAATGATATTAGTAGGAACAGAAGTTTATCGACACCAAGGGATTCTTTAATTCGAATTTAAAATTTAATTGTTATCTTATGTTATCTAGTTATATTTTTGACTTTTTAGTTTAGTTATTGATAAGCTTTGGTGTACATTATTATGATTTTTTAGTTTATTTTTTGATAAGTATTAAAACTTTGAAGGGTATACTTTTAGTCATTTTATAATTTTTTGTTAAATATTAAAAAAAAAACTAATTTTAAGCACAAATTGCTAAAAGTTTAATTAGTTGGTCTGGTTTTGTTTATCAAACCACCCCAAAAATTAAATTTTTGTGTCGGTGGTTTGGAAAAAAACCACCCAAACTGCCCACGAATACCCTATATTAGATTTATCACTCATGTAGGGTGTGTTGGTAAAATGGTTAAAACTGTTTTTACTGTAGTATGTGAGAGCTTTACACTGTGGCTACTTTTTATTGTTATTGTAGCATGCGAGAGCTTTATACTATTCATAACCGAGATTATAGTTTGGACCGAGCTTGCCAAACAGGGCAATGTGTTTTATTTGGCAAAATGAGTTCAAACCCAAACTTTTAGTTGCTATTGTATAAAACTTTCATATGTTATATTGTAAAGCATACGGTATTTGATAAAATAAGTTCAAACTAACGCTTTTAATTGCTATAGTGTAAATTTTTTATAGACTATAGTGTAAAGCAAAAATATGCTACAGTATCAAGCTTTCACATGCTATAATGTTTAAATTAAACATCATAATAGACGTTGACAATATCTTTAGTAGCATGTTAAGGGATGGCATAATCTTAAAGTTAAAGGCAAGCTTCAAACAAAGAAAAAAATTAAGCCTAGGGTGGATACCAAGGCCGCCAAAGACAAAGAAGGGCGTAATAAGCAATGAAATGCTTCAAGATTTTCATAATCACTTTAGAAAATTTTGACAATCAGTCAGAACTTATAGTTTCAACCATGAATATTGTAAAATTTTCATATGCTACAGTATTTAAAATTTTAACTCACAATTCCATCGACATTTCCAAAGGTCTTCTTAATTTTGAATTAATTCCATTTAACTCTTTTCTTTTGCATTTTAGTTGAAAACATACCCAAAAAAAAAAAAAAAGTAGGACTACGTGTGGTTGCATAACATTTGTTTTAGAAGTTTCTTTAAAATAACCGGGAAAAAACCAGATCACCACACTTAACTCTCTCCCATATGTTCTAACAAAGAGGGTTAAGTGAGAAATATTAAAAATTATAGGGATTAAACGAGAATGTTTAAAGTTTGGGGAACAAAGTAGGCATGACATTAAAGTTTGGGGCCATAGTGATAATAATTATAAAATAAAAATTAAAAATGATACCGGGGATTGAGCTAGTTCTTAGTTCTTCTCCACCTGCAAATTTCCAGCAGCGTGAACGGTGAGTTTTAGACTCAAATCCCCATCAAACTGTGACAGAAGTTCTCACTCAAAGCAACCGAATCGTTCTTCCAGGTACGACCCAGAACATCCTCCTCATACATTATTTAGACCCTAATTTCCGTGTGTTGTTCTTAATCGCAATCTCAAGTTTGGGCATAATTTGAATTAATTCAGTGCGGACCTTTTAATATTCATCTGATATTCGTCTTTCAATGTCATTTTGTTTTCAGAAATTGCCCATTTCCCGAATCGCCTTTTCTCATTGGAAATATCTACGAAGACGTTCTGATCAGATTCTGTCAGTAAAAAGGAAAAGAACCAGTTATCGCTGTTTTCTTCGATTTGCAGGATTTTATTCTTCGTGCTCGAGTATTGAAGCTATATAGGCAAGCTCTGAGGACAGCTCGAAGAGCCCCTATTCACGCTCGAGGTGAAAATTTTCTCTTAGAAACATTTTTTCCCAACAAATTATAACCACGTAACACTAATCTTGAGACGAAATATTAGATATAAGTCATTTTTTCTCAAAAAAATTCTTGCCCCCAAAGATTAGATTCTAAAAGAAGATCAACTCCTTGATGTCTTTGGGCTCGTTTGGAGCCAGCTCGTTTGGCATACCTTCTCTCTGTGTTGTTTGTTAGTAAAAAATAAGTAAAAAGAGAGAAGCAAAACTGGTAGTGTTTTAGTAAGTGTTTTGAAATTATATTTTAAAAAAGTTTTAATAAGTTAAAATAATTTTAATTATTTTTAAAAGTTATAAAAATATTATATTTAATTTTATAATATATTATTGATATTTTGATACAAACTTTAAGTCTGTTTTAAAAGTTTTTTTAAAAAATTAGTTTTGACATATGAGACTTTTAGAGAGCAAAAGTTTTCTCACAGTTCATCTAAATGCTTCCAAAAATAATTTTTAGACTTAAAAAGTCAAAAACGCCTTTTGGAAAGCAAACCCTGTATCCTTTTGGCTTGTTGCTGCTTTGATAAAGTTTCCACTATAGTTGTTTACTGTCTTACTGTTATTTTGCTCGTGCTACTTGTCGTTTTGATGTTTTTCTTTATGTTAGTTTGTATTGGCTGTCGTTTTGATGTCAAGAAGTTAATTTTCTTCCTCTCCGATCAATATCTGGTTGCTTACAGCTTCTTGCTGCATCAATATATGATCTTCCTTGTCAAGCAACTTAAACACTGTTGAGAAAATACAGAAATTATGTTGCATTTTCTTTTCTTTCACTAGAAATTTTACAGCCGTGTTGGTCTCTTCCGAACAGTTTTTTACTAATGCACAGATCTAAGATTCGTAGAATTGCCTGAAATGTGAACTTGTTGTTTTGTTGTGAACAGCGGAACTAAGGCAGACGATTAGACAGGAAATGGAGAATAACCAAAACTGCAATGACAAGCAGAGGATTCGTTTTTTGATTAGTGAAGGATTAGACAGACTAAAAGGTCTCAGCGAGATGTTAGATATGCAAGGCCACTCTTAGCGGGGTACAACTGCATTTTTTTTTTCCCTTTTCTTGATGAATCATGATACATTGTCACTTTATTATTTATGTAATTTGATGATTAATTTGCTGAAATCATGGTACATTTTCATTTAATATATGAAATTGCTCAATTTCCATCAAAATTTCATCATCAAAGAAAGAATGTAATACAGTTACAAAACTGATAGCAAAGAAAAAGAGTATTAGCTAATTCTACAATGGACGAGTTACAAATCCCCTAGCGACCATTTTCTCCACCAACTCCTTGTGCTTCTTCAACTGCCCTGCCTTCCTAAGCTGCTCCAAAACCATCTCATAAACGTGCAAACTCGGCTTCAAGCACTTCTCCTCAATCATCTCCAAGAAAGAACTTGTAGGCATTATTCCAATGCCCCATCCCGCAATACATCACGATCAAAATCCGGTACATGTTCACATTTGGCTCAACCTCGTTCTCGTCCATCTCCCCCTTTAGCTTGAGCACCATATCTGTAGACTTCGATTCCACAAACATTTGCATCAACACATTGTAAGTGTCAGTG
Source organism: Artocarpus hirsutus (assembly GCA_946598075.1). Taxonomy (NCBI): domain Eukaryota; kingdom Viridiplantae; phylum Streptophyta; class Magnoliopsida; order Rosales; family Moraceae; genus Artocarpus; species Artocarpus hirsutus. Next base: position 20,566 of record CAMOHE010045185.1, on the reverse strand, counting down.
TTAGCCGTGCACTTTGTCTCCTTCATCTTGGCATACACCCGATGAGCACCATTCACATCCTTCAACTTTAGCAGTAAGCCTAAATATCGGAAGAAACGTCGAAGGATTTGGCTTGCACCCTTTCTTGACCATCGAGTTAAGCACCTTAACAGCCTCATCAAGATTCTCATCCTTGCAATGACAATTTATCAGAAAATTATACGTGATCACATCCAGCCTTTTCATCTGATATCTATCAGAAAATTTTACGTGATCACATCCAGCCTTTTCATTTGATTTAACACTTGCAAGACCTTTACTGTCCTCGCAGCTTTGACATGAACACTTATGAGATTATTGAAAGTAGCTGCGTTTGGTTGACATCCGACATGGATCATCTCCGAAAAAATATCACGAGCACGCGTGACTTGCCCACACCTACACAAAGCCTCAATGACAATGGTGTAAGTGCAATCTCATTTGTTTTTGTTCTCAGCAATTTTAGAAATGTTTTCATATATTTTTTGAGGCAAAAATTTTAAAACACTTTTAACACAATTTTTAAAAAATTTTTATTTTTTAAAACAAAAATATTTTTACATATTTTAAAAATAATATTTTAAAAACAATACCCAAGGTCATTTTCATTTCCCTGAAAACCCTCTGGGCCTCGGATATATCGCCGGAACGGCACCAACCATGGATCAAGTTTGTGTACAAAATGACATCAGGCTCAAACTTGTCCTCAAGCAATCGAAAAACGACCGAGCTTCGGTCGCTCTTCTTTTCTTGCACAGATTTCTGATCACCATAGGGAAGGCGATCTTATCAGTCGTGCAGCCATAGTCGTCCATACGATTAAACGCGTGCACCGCCTCCGCAGCAAATCCGGCCTAGACGTACTGGCGCACGAGTATCAAGAAGGTCTCGAACGTAATTTCCACGTTCCGGGACTTGATCAGGTCGATCACGTGCCACGGCAGGTCGAACCGACTAACCTTCCGGGCGAGGTCGATCATCTCGTTGTAGGGCTCGGGAGACTGGCACAAGCCGTGTTGGGCCGTGGCCCAGTTGAAGAAGGCCAGGGTCTGGAGGACCGGGATGCCGTGGCGGACCTCACCGCATTTCTCGACCACGCAGCGGACGACGGCGGGGGAGAGGGAGTGGGCGGCCGAGATTTGGGAGAAGTCGAGGGAGAGAGAGGGGGTTGTGAAGTTAGGGCTCGGAGAAGAATCAGAGTCGGGGCTGTGGTGTTTCCGTTGGTGCCCGTTGGGCATTGTCCTTTGAGTCCTCGTCTGAAAGATGTGCTTCTGAGGAGAATAAAAAGCAAGCGTAAAGTCCCAATTGGCGTTTGAAAGGAGAAGAAAAGAGGCTGGGAAAACGAAGCTTTGATTTGATTAAGGCCATTTGTGATTGTCGGGGTTTCGTGCTCACACAGAAACAGGGGCGGCAAAGTGGAGACTGAGAAGAGGCAGACTGGGAAAATGTCGGCGTTTTCGTTTGAAGGTGCTACAAAAAGAAAGAAAAAAAAAAAAAAAAAGGCCGCCGACAAAAAGAGTTGCATTTTTTTTTGCCCTTTTTGTCGTTTTCTTTCTTTACGTCGTTCCTTATTTTTTTGCTCGTTTTGGTTTGTTGCCGTTTTTTGATTGAATTTGATGTTGCCTTTGAAGGTTACTGTTGAATTAGGATTGGTGTCGTTAAGGATTGTTGTCGTTGCCTATGCTTTTTTTTTTTTTTTTAATTCTTGTGGTTTTAAGCTTTTTCGGGATCGGTGTCGGCTTTCTTTCTATTCTTTTTTTTTTTTGCCAGTTTATTAGTTTTTTGTTATTTTTTTTCAATTATTATTTTTTTGCTACCCTTTTTTCAATTGTTATTGTTCTCTATTTCTTCTTTTCTTATCCTATTAAGGTGGTTGTAGTTTAAAATTCTAAAATTAATGTCGTTTTATGACATGTTGTCGTTTCTGCATATCATGTCCACTTGTCGTCGTTTTATCGGGCTTTTTAATCTTTTTATTTTGTCTGTAGTTTTTTATTTGTTGTCGTTTCTTCAGTTTACATCTTTTTAAGGTTATTGTCTTCTGTGTTTTGAAGTTAATGAATTTTCCTTTTCTTTCTTTTGCAAGAGCCATCGATTGGGGCTTGTTACACGTCACCACGTTATAGCACAGAAAATAAATTCACCAAATTCCTAATTCGCTCTAATTACTCTTATTCAAAATTCCTTTTTAAGGACATGATACTCACCAAATTACCTTCCCAAATTGTTCAATTCTCCGAATTTCTTTCCCAAGCACAATTCAGGGAACGCCGGCTGTTTCACAATACATGCATTAAATACCTTAAAACAACATTCCTTGTTGACTTCTTTTTCGAAATTTTGGTTGCCATATATATACGGTTGCATTCCTGGGAGAGATTCAATTTAAGATACAAAAATCGACCTTCTTAATTGCCAATTCCAAGCAAATACCTTCACATCTCCTTATTTTCTAATTTCCTCTGCAAAACTTCTCCACGGAAACAACAACAAAAAGAAATCGTCTCCATTCATTAATTGAAGATGGTTTGTTCTGAGACTCCACGCTTAGTGACATTAGAGGAATTGGTGCCACTTTGTCCATGGAAGACCCCGGCACCGCCATTCCCAGGAAATCAAAACGGGCAATATGTGAAGGTTAAGAAGCCGCTTCTAAGAGATGGAACAGAGGTGTTTTGGGCTCCAAAGAGATTATTGCTTAATGAAGATGGAGATATTGATGGTGTGAGGGTTCCCTTTGAAGGCTTATTCGAGTTCTTTGATGTGTGTGTTATCAACAACGTTAAGAGATGGATTGATAGGCTTGTTGGTCTAATTTTCAGCTTACCAAAGTATGATGTTTCCAATAAATAGATTTTTAGAGTTATGAGCACATCTGTTCTTTTTTCCCTTTTTTTTTTTAAAAAAAAAAGTGACATGAATGCTTTTGCAATTTCAGTTTTGTCTTGTTATTTATTTATGTTAGGGATATGAATCTTGGGTTTGATGTTCATGTATACACAGATTTCAGCGCCAAAAAAGAAAAACAATAGGTGAGAGAGAAAGAAAAACACAGATTATTTTCTTGGAAAAATATCTAGGATTGTTTTTATTAATGGCTGAATTATGTATTCGAATTCAAGTTGTCCCGTATTTTGCAAACATTTACGACACATTCCAATCGATGATCTTAATATTTAATCATTTTTATAGGTTTAATTAGAATTATTTACTTTAGTTTATTTTTAATGAGTGCTTATGGAGTATCTTGAACTGTTTTTGGATTAGAGGATATTTTGAACTGTTTTTTTCCTTTTCTCTTTGTATAGTATTATAAATTTTCCTTTCTATTTATTTTTATTTTTATAACCTTATAAATATATTTTTTGTTTATCCGTATTATATCATTTTATTTTAACTTTACATACATTCATGTGTTTATTATAAATTATTAAAAACTAAAAACGATGGCAAGTAGATAAATGAGTACCAAGGATTATTTGATATAGCAACTATCTAATTAATTGAATTAAAAAACAATGAATAAGTAGATATTATAGTGTTTGGGAGCATTTTAGCTTTTTTTTTAGCGTATGATAATTTTACATAATAGCTTATTTTTACTTAATTTGTAAAAGTTTTATACTGAAACAACTAAATTTTTACTTAATTTGTAAAAGTTTTATACTGAAACAACTAAAAATTTTAGTTTCAACTAATTTTATCAAACGTACGTGTATTCTTTAAGGCAAATAATAAGTAAAATCAGGCACATACAAAAGTTACAGAATAACTGAAATTCTTTCCCAAAAAAAGTCAATGGAAAAGTGGAGACGTGGAAAAGGAGTTAAAATTTTCCATTTAAAATTAAAAAGAAAATGAGTTGTCTAAAGGGAAAAGATCATCACTTAACCCACTTTTTCGTGATAATAAGCTGTTGGCTTTATATGTTTATTAAAAAAGGGGGAGAAATAAAAAAAAAATCTATTCACAGAGATTTTAAAAGGAAAAAAATGATTGGTTAAAAAAGAATTAACCAAACACATTGGACGATAAAAGGGCTCTTCGAGAAGTGTCAGAGTCAATACCCTGTCTCCAAACATGGTGCAGCACACAATACCGCAAAAGAAAGGTAAGCCAAACCGCTAGGTTCTGATTTACCAAAACACCCATCAATTAACGAACCCACAAATCAAACGTATTATTCCTTTCACAAACATTGCAGGGGCTAATCGGTAATTACGAATTACCGCTTCTTTTTGGCTGGAGTATTTTGAAACCTATAAATACCGGTACCGCTCAGGAAGCGTCCCAAATGTGATTAGAGGTTTTTGGGCGGAAAATTTCAAAACCCGGAGGAGAAGTATTGCGAGGTCTCGTTCTAGAAGCTGGGGTTTTCGATTCTCCTGTCGAGCTTTGACGTCTTTCGAGCTCCAACAACAATGGCGAAGGGGCGTTATACTCGATTGCACGGTAGGAAATGGTCGACGTTCACTCTCGTTTACTCGGTTCTGTTTATGCTGTCGGTTGTGCTTCTGGTGCTTTTGGCTCTCGGAATCGTTTCTCTTCCGATGAGCTCCGACGATTCTCCGCTTAACGATCTGAGCTCCTTCAGGCGCAGGATTGTCAAGAGGTACGGATTTTCCTCGTCAACTTTCCATGGCAAAGAGCGATCTGTTTGGAACTAGTGCGGATTAGGTTTTTTAAGCGATCGAGATTTTTTTTTGGTTATTTTTGTTGTTGCAGTGGTGATGGATTGGGGAAGAGAGGAGAGCAGTGGACGGAGGTTCTATCTTGGGAGCCAAGAGCTTTCATATATCATAATTTCTTGGTACGTTTCCTTCTTCAGTTTATATTTCTGTAATCAAATATAGATCAAGTACGATATGTTCTGATTGCTCTGTTTGTTTAATTGAGTATCGGTTGAGTTTAATTTGGGATGTTATGGCTGAATCAATGGCGCTGATCTGTCTATCGGTCCTGTTTTATTAGATTCCTTATAATGCTTAAAGCTACTCTCATATAAAATATTGTATTCGACGCGTTGGATTGTATAAAATTGCAGATCTGTAAAATTAAACGGAAATTCTGTGATATTGTAGGTAGATTAAATCCTAAGGTAAAATTTCCAGTCTACAGGGTTCCGATTGGAAATTATTCCGATTGGAAATTAAGCTTTTGATGCGTGTAACTTGGTAGGGAATACGCCTTTGCTTTTGCCATTGCTATTTCTTAGTAATCTTCATTTGTTATCAGGCAAGCACTCCAGTGGACAAGCCATAATCTAAATTAACTAAAAATCATAACCTAAATTAAAAACGTTATATAACAGCTTCTTTACAAGAAGAAATGTTGAAGTAAAGTAGTTTTGGACTAATTCACATACTGGCAATGAAACTGTAAGACGTAAAAACATCTCATGTATAAACTAAAACTTTGTTTCTGTCTGTTCAATCTAACCTAGTTGGCAAGTTGCCTGGTACAACGTTTGAGCCATTTTTTTTTCAGGTGGTTTTAAAATTTGGTAAGTATTTCTAACTGTTTTAACCTTGAAGAGTATGTCATAACGTCCTTTAAGGCCAAAACTAGGCATTTTAATTGAGGTGTCTGTGCTAAATGTTCGTTGTTTGAACTCTGATGACACTATTATTGCTATCATTTTGAACAGTCCAAGGAAGAATGTGAATACTTAATTAGTATTGCTGAACCACATATGGCAAAATCGACTGTTGTTGATAGCAAGACAGGACAAAGTAAAGATAGCGGGTAGGCATTTCCATCCTTTCATTACTACTTAGCTGTAAATTAGATCTGATAAGGAGAAGTTGTAGTTGTTGGTGCTATAAGAACTATCAAGGAAAATAGTAACTGAGGCGCGATCTGTATACACTGAAACTTTAGGTCTCTTTTGTATGCAGGGTTCGAACCAGCTCTGGCATGTTTCTCAACAGAGGACGTGACAAGATAATTAGGGATATTGAAAAAAGAATAGCAGACTTTACTTTTATTCCTGTAGGTAAGAGATTTCTCAATACGTATTAGCACCTTGAATTCTATCTACTGAAATTTGCAAAAGTCCATGTCTCTTGAGAATTGTGTGGACAAAAGCTTCATCTTGCTCTTTGATTAACCATTCTTCTGTTTAAATTAAGCCTTCCACTTGTTTACAAGAAGAGGACTAAAAAAAAGAAGCTTATTTAGTGCATACATGGACATGCTTATCTGCTTTAACCTTTTCTTCTCTGAGAGTTTCTCTTTTTTTATTTTTATTTTTTTTTTGTTCTTTTGTTTTCTCTCTTTTGAGAAGATTCTATATGAGCTTTTTATGTATATGACTTGATAGAATCTTTTTGATGGTAGGTACTATTGCAACTTATAAGGTTGCTGGTTTATCATTATCCATGTGATGTACTACAGGCAAGGTGACCTGTAAAGCTAGAATTCTTTTGAGTTTCACTAGGGTCCCGCTATCACATATAGCTTATTTGTCTTTGTGATATTCAGAGTTCCTTTCGTGCATATTGTTTCCTTTTCATTCTCATCTCTTTCTTTTGTTAGGTTTTATGATATAATCCCAGTTACTTTAGGCTTTTGTTGCTTAGTAATAAATAATAATCTGAATCTAGTTTTTCTTAAAGGAGCAAATCCGTGAATCTAACATGATCAACTTTTGTCTTCTAAGTGGACATATAGATAGACACTCCTTGTTAGTTTCATTTGAAAAAGAAAATAAAATTAAAAAAAAAAAAAAAAGAAACAGCGCTACTACTGTAATATTTGGTGGTTGAAGCAGTTACTTCCTCGTGTTTCATACATCAATTTCTTCAGTTTTAATATGTACAGTGATGATTTTCCCTCTGTTTCTTTTCTATTGTCTATAGCGTATTCTCCATATTTGCTTTTTGGTCTTTGGTGAATAAAGCTACCTTGTATATGCTAACGTTATGATTTTCAGAGCATGGCGAAGGACTTCAAGTTCTCCACTATGAAGTTGGCCAAAAGTACGATGCACATTTCGATTACTTCGTTGATGAATTCAACACAAAAAATGGTGGCCAAAGGGTTGCCACTCTCCTGATGTATCTGTAAGATTGCTAACCATCTTTTCATCTTTTTAACGTATATTGTTAACCAATTAAAATTTGTCTCAAATGTGTGGCGTTGGTCCTCCGATGTTTTACTTCATCATTTCTTCTGCTGTTAATGCAGGTCAGATGTTGAAGAAGGCGGCGAGACAGTATTTCCTTCTGCTAAGGGAAACTTCAGTTCATTACCATATTGGAATGAACTATCTGAATGTGCGAAACAGGGCCTTGCGGTGAAACCGAAAACGGGCGATGCTTTACTATTTTGGAGTATGAGACCCGATGCGACTTTAGATCCGTCAAGTTTGCACGGTTAGATATAAATCCCTTTTTTTCACACTCAAACCTTTCGATTCAAGCATATAAAAGAATCTACACCTGTTTTGCTCCCCACTGAATAATTGTTGAGTTCATACGGTATTATGTTTTCTCACAGGGGCATGCCCTGTGATTAAAGGGAACAAGTGGTCTTGTACAAAGTGGATGCATCTTGGGGAGTACGAAGTATAGGCGGCGGTGATTTAAAGGTACTAACTAAAAGTCCTTTGGACTACCTTAACGATTACTGGCATTTTTCTGTTAATGACGTGCAGTACTTATCATTAATATCGTTTTATAGGCTTGATCCACATATATTATTAAATTATCTTAAATTCGCTCGCATGTCCGGTAAAAATCACTTTTCCTACACCTCTTTTAAGTTTATAATGAATAATGATAAGAATAATGGCATTGCTTCATTGACGCCAAAGTTCTTAATGAAATATAACGTCATCACAAACCTAAATTTACGAAATATTGACGTCTTTGAAGCAATAATCCCTGTCAGTTGAATATATACATGTATTTTATATACATATGCAAATGTGTCTTATAACAACAATAATACGTACAAAAATAATGAATTTTGTGGGTTTACCTTGACATAAATTGGTTTATTCTTTTTTTTTCCTCTCCCAACTTTATTTCAAAATAATGTGTTTTTGTTTTAAAAAAAATTAAAGAGCTCTTCTTTTTAGAACGAAAGGAAAAAATTTAAGAGCTCTTTTTTTTTTAAAGAAAATTTGTGGGGTTTTTTTCTCTCTCTCCTTAAGCTCTTTTATTTTGAAGTTGGATTAGTCTATTGCAAAAAATAGTACCTTTTCCTTAACCCTTTTTCCTTTGTTTTTTGTTTTTTGTTTTTTTTGTTTTTCCTTCAACTCCTTTTTAATGTTTGGGTTTCCTCTCAAAGTTAAAAGAAAAACAAAATCGACTTGTAAAGCCGAACAAAATTGGACAAAAGAGGTTATTTGCTAAAAAAATTGAGAGGATATAGTAACATATTTTTAAAAGTTGGGGGTAAAATGATGTAAATGACAGTTTCAGAGGAATATATAAAACATTTTAAAAACTAACAGAGTTAGAATGGAAAAGAGATGAAAGGGGGCTTCTTGCTAACAAAAAAAATTTTAAGAAGATTATATGACACATTTTAAAAGTCGGAAAGCAAAATTACATACATTACATAGTTCAGTTGACAAATATGAAAATAATCCCAAAAAAATGCCTCTTGATTGTTCAAAATTGCTCATTGCACCCCTCGTTTACACAATAATTTAAACAGCCCCTTTCATCCACTGCTGTTTATTTCTATTTATAATGCATGTATTATAGCCTTGAACATAGGATTTAAGATCAAATATTAAAATATATTTTTGCAAACAAACGATTTGATCGACGACCTCTCTCCTACCCAATTAGATAAATAAAAGTATTTTTTTATTTCTTTTTACATCCGCTATGACACACTAATTAATTTTTCGTGTCTTAATTTCAATGCAGGATCCCATTCAGAGGAGTCCCTTTTTGGGGATGACTATGGATAATGCTGAATCTTCAGAAATTTTGCCATCGAGATCTTTACAAATCAGATGTCGAAAACTCTTCTATAATTCTTTTCCATAAATAAAACATAAATTTCAGTAAATTAACAAAATTAGGCTGTAGGAACATTTAAAAACGTTGATATCAACGGGAACATGAACCATACGTTGACCTGATACAAAAGACGATAATTTGACTGGATTTTCAAAGTGATCCAACGACCTCTTTTTTACCCTTACCAACATTTTTAAAGCCCTCACTCATGCCGAACATGGACTCTATCACAAACACTCGACACCCTTCTTCCAGAGATTATCGTAAGGAAACATGAGACCTGACCCGAATTAGAAAGAGAAATAACTTGAACACAGTTACAATGCAACAATTGCATGGGAAAACAACAAAAAACCCAAACATCGATTTCAATGAGGTTGTAGCGGTTTTTTTAATATAAAATAAAAAAATCAGAGAAATATTGAAAAATACGGTTCAAAATTTTGAAGTCTCTATATAAATATCGACAGTCAATGTCTTTATATTTTTCATTCATCAATGTTTTATCAGCTAAATACTATATTTTTACTACCTAGATTATTAGCCTATCATTGTTGCTTGAATCAGAACAGAATCCCAATGATGTGTCGTTTAAGATTCTTTTTTGTTCCAATCATGTTTTATGCAAAACTTGTTTATTTATGTATATTTTTCAATTTTATCAAACTCTTTAAGTATTTAAAAGAAACATCAAGTTCTAAAATAAAGGTGCGAAGTTCCCTTGGGGTAAAAAGAAAAAAAAACTAGACATACAAAGTTTCATTGTTGGGTAAGAATTACTAGACCCAAAATTTCATCAGTTCTCACTACGAGTACATGATACAGCAGCACGAACATATGCTTGTAATATAATAATTGAATGAAAAGCTTAAAGCTAGTGAGATTACCAATATTCCTTTTCCTGGGAGCATGTTTTTACCCTATCTATTAACTATCTCGATGGAAGTGTGCAGTTCACAGTAGTTTTTGCATAACTTTCCTTCCACCTGCTAGTGCCTTACTAAAGGCTACTCGTTTTTGTCTGCTAAATTCTCACCAAGCAATCTCTAAATTGTCAGGTTACCAAGAACAAACCAAACTTAAGCAGAGTGCCGCAGATCAAACACTTCAATATTTAGCTAAGCAAAAATGAAATACTATTAACTCCCAAGATGATCTCGACGGAGAGAGAGATGTGTATAGTTCGAAAGCCAGAATTCTAATCTCCTACATCTGAAATTGATTGTGGAATAGTTGTTTATTACGTTATCACTAAAAAGCACAAACTGCAAACAACCAGTAAGTCTCAACGGTCAAAAACTTGATTGTTTCTTTACAATATTTCAAAATTTTGGGACCTTTGTATTTACGTAATTGTGATGCACAGAGAACACATAAAATAAGCTCCAAATTAGAGGTGATATCTGATACTAGCAGTAATTAGTTTTATCAAGAAGAGAATACCTTAATGGTGCCAAATTTTTTAAGTTGGCTCAATATCTCAGTAAAGCTGCGGGAGGTGGCAATGTAAAATGTATGTTCTTCTTTGTATATGGATGGGTAAACCTACAAAAGATTGCCAGCACCACTAAGTGATGAGCGGTAGTGCCACTCACGTCACTCTTGTCATTTGGAAAGGAAATATCATGCTGCAAATGGAGGTGTTAACCCTACCCAAGAGCTAGAGCATGGAGACAAGGCCTATCGAATCCAGAGACCAGCTTTGAGAGTTGACCATGACAGCTAGAGGGAGTTCTTGGCCGAAGCATTGACAAAGCCATGCTCTTGGTTCCTCCATACACCTCATCACCTAATAGGGGAATACCCAAGTACTTGGCATGTGCACGGATCTACTTTGAAAACAACGAGGAGCAACTGTGAGCAAATTATGCAGGCATAGGGCTTGAGTGAATTATAATTGATGCTATACTTTTTGACATTGCATAAAGAAGATATATATTAAAAAATTCAAAACCATCCGTGCAACTCCAAGTTTTCATGACAAAGATGGATCGGACAATGACATTAAGTCCACAATGTAATTTATAATAATAACAATAAAAGAAAACCCAACTAGGATATAGAAGAATGGTGTAGCCTATGATATCTGCAAAGTTGGTGTACTTGGTAATAAGAAAATCTTGACACTGGTTTGAAAATATCACCAATCTATGCCATAAAAGAAAACGTGAAAAATAAACGCTAAAGTTTACACAAAGTTCGTGACAGGTGATGCTACGCCTATGCATTGTCCCACCATTTTGCTATACACACTCAATCTTTCTTTAATGGAGAGCTTAAGATGCGTTACCTTTTTAGGAAAAGCTCCAGGTTAAATTTGGTAGGCATAGAGAATTATAATTAATTCATTTCAGATTTATTAATGCGGAATAATTGAGGCCCATCACAATGGTTTCACAAACATGGTTTTAAATAACTTGTTTACTCATGCATCTTTTATTAAACTAACAACTAATATTCACAAATTTCATCAACTAAAAATATAAAGCTTCTGAATGGTGCATTCACCTGATGAGTGCGCCCAGTTTCTAACCTTCACTCAATCAATGCAGAACCACCACCAGCAAGTATTTCAATTACTTTATACCTGCAATAATTCAGACAACTCTAACATGCATCAGAAACTTATAAGACAACTTCCAAATTTCCAATTTTCATGGAGCCTAGGAACTCGTCTATAGAGTATATACAAGTAACAAACAGCTTATAAATTCTCAGGACATCCATCATTGGACTACCAGCCGTGTGTGAAAGATTATATATAGCACATGATAAGAAAATGTACCGTCATAAGATTAACCATGAGGAATCTCATATCAAAAAGATTTACAACTACATCATCATTGAGTGAAGTGCATTTTCCCCCTTAATAATTATAGATATAGACAAGCATCAAGATCTAATTTTGAACTTGGTTGACAATAGATTCAAAGACCACACAGTGATACCATTAATAACAATTGGAGAAGTTTTCGAACAGAACATATCACACTAGCATAGGAGAAAAAGGTTTTCTACCAATAACAACATGGTGAGGGATCTTAAGGACTGAAACACCCAAAATCATTTCATAGGAGTGTTTTCAGGCCAATTTCTCGAACACAAGCTTATTGGTTCCATGGCAAGCCTACACTTTTTAATTAGACTCAAGTCCCAAAAAAAAAAAAAAATTAGCCATATTATTTCGTGAAAGAAAATGCAACTAGATAGAAACACAATCGTCAGTTACAATTTTCAGTCAATAGTTAAATCCAAGACCAGGATAAAAGTAACAATCCATAGCATGATCAGGAGTAATTTGAAGCACCAAAATCACCTACTAGCAGCATGTTGAGCCTGTTTACTATTAGTTGCTCCTGGCATAGCAGCCATACGAATCCGATTATTTGGATCACGACCAATTGGAACCTCAACATGTCCAGACATTTAGGACGGCACACCCAAAGTAAGACTAACATATGTTCTGTGGATAGTATGCAACTTAAATTGCTCAGATAAATGGGCATGAGAAAGCTCATCCTGTCATCAAATCATAGAAAATTAGGAATACCAGAACTTTTACATTAGTCTCACCATTGGCTTTAGTTGTTCACTACCTTGGCAACAACAAGCAACCCGCTAGTGCCTTTGTCTAGTCTCTGCACAATGCCAGGACGCACGGATGCTCCAGAATTGCTGGCATCTGTGGAGATGCTCCTGATTTCATCATCATAAATATCCTCATGATCAGAAAGAATTTCCTGGTTTGAAAATGCAACTGTTGGAAGGCTACAGTGATGAAGAATGCCATTCACAAGTGTGCCTGTAGCATTGCCTGGTGCTGGATGGACAACCTAAATCAAGAAAAGAATGTGGCTTACTATGTAAAATTTTTTATCCACATTGGCATCCATTAGGATTTATGAAACGTGGATTCTATCAATTTCTCTTCTCCACTTGGTTATTAAAGAAGGATGACACTTCGAATTGCTAGACTAATGTATGAAACTTGAAATCACTAAATTATTAATTCTTATTTATTTATTTATTTATTATTATTATTATTTTTATTTTTTTTTGTTGTGTGTGTTTCAAGGATAGGAGCCTAGGACGTAGGAAGACAATTCCAACCATTATGAGGCTAGAGAAATAGATAGGTAGAAAAAATGTCGCTTGAGATTTCGGTTTACATTTGTTTTCCTCCATTCCTTTAAGCAAATTCAGCGTTGCATCAAGTCATCAACTGCATTTGAAAAGATACTTTCATGTGAAATCCAATGGAGCAGGTAATCTAACACAAACCTGGTGTTTAAGCCTTCAACGTGAGGATATTTAAGAATTCCCTCCAACATTAAAAAATACACAAGCCTTATATATTTGACACGAATCCCCGTAAAGCTTGCTAGAAATTCTTTTTATTCTCCAAAAACATAAGAACAAACACTCTTAGTAGTCGATCTTAAAAAAGGATCTAAACCGAAAGCAGTTCTATAATTAGATCTTAACATCCACAACAGATAAACTTCAATTCGGTGTTAATTCCAATTTCCGATCCTAAAAAATAGTTCATAGAGAAAAAGTACCGAAACGTTTAAAATACGCCTGCTCTTCGGAAGAGTGAAGACCATACCATGTTTGGAGGCTTGTTAACAACTAGTACGCTATCGTCTTCATAGACAATATCCAAAGGCATATCCTCAGGTTCAGCCTTCAACGGTTGCAAGTCGGCGATTGTGCAATCGATTTTGTCGCCGGTTTTCACATTCTGCGAAGCCTGCACATATTCAAGCGAATCGAGTATGAACATTGAAGAAGCAGACATTTATAAATGAATCTGAAGAAATAATGGAGTTACCTTATCAACGACCTTGCCGTTAACTCTAACGAGCCCTAATCGGATGGACTGCAAGCGGGCTCTACTGATTTCGCTAACGCGAGAAGAGATCCAAGAATCGAGCCTGACCTTGCCAGAATCGACCGCAACCGTCTCCTCCAATAGCACCCCGGAGAAATTAGGCCCGACGCCGGCGAGAACCTCTTCGTTTACGTCGGCAATTGAGGCGCCGGTGAAACAAGAACCGGCTCTGACGGAAATCGGAATCCTAGAACGAGGTTGAAAAGAAAACGAAGAAGAAGAAGCAGAGATTCTAGGGTTTGGAGGAAGGAAGAAGAGGGAGAGAGAAGGAGTGAAGAGAAAAGCTTTTGTGGGGGAAGATAAGCAAGAGAGGGAAAGCATTTTGTGCGCTCTGTACACTCGGAACTCTTAAAATGCGAAAAATGAGAGGGAAGGGCAACGGCGTCCTTATATATGGGTTATGGTGGGCATTTGATTTCTTCATTGCGTACCGGCGTCTTTCTTTCGCGGTTGTTTGTTTCCCTCATATTGTTGTCGTTTGGCTTGATAAAACGACATTGCCACCTGTGGTTTAAAGTTTTGCTGTCGTTTTATATCAGAGCCCGCCGTCGTCAATTATTTCAAGGATACGTCGTTTCAAGGACATATATGAATATAAATTTTTCGGAATTGAAAAATGTTGTACCTCGACCTAGAAGCTGAAGGTTTTTCCTTTTTTTTTTCCTGAAATTATGCAATATCTTTGTATACACTACAGGACTCCTCCTTGCCTATTCCAAAAAAAAAAAAAAAAAAAAAGCGCTCCAATGGATATCAGTTTGCAATTTTTTTTTTTCTAATTTCTAAACAACTAATATATGATTAAAAAAATACCATTCCAAACTGATATGTAATTGCAAATAATATGCCCGCGTTATTTGTTTTGGTTAAACCTTATTACAATATGTTTGCTATATGAAGTATTGTTCATATGTCAACACTTGCAACAGCATACGTAATATTCATACAATTGGAATAATGACACAACATGAACATTTTAAATTGATCTCTCAAGAACAGGCGAGAAATTTATTCAAAGGGGAAAAAGATAAAAGATAAAAAAAAAAGGGTGGGCAAAGACACTGATAGCTTACAGATGTTGATTTATTTACATGGTATATAACATATTGATTTATCTCTGTTTATCATCATAATCCACCGTTCCTTTTCTCATCATGGCCACAAACTCTTCGTAATTGATCCTTCCATCCTACATAAGAGGTCACAAAATTTTAGACTTGTACAAATTTTGCAGAGAGATACTAAAAGAGAACCCTTAAAAAGTGATTAGAATTGAAGAAAAAAGTATTACTTTATCAGTATCTACATCGTCAATGATCTCGTCTATAATGGCTTTATCCCCCATACCGTGCTGAGTCATAGCTTGTCTTAGCTCCTCCCTTGTGATAAACCTGGTAAAACGATATAAATCGAGGACAACTAAAACAATAATATAACTAAAAGAACGGATTTTATTTTGATTTGCTTGAAAACATGCCACTGACTTACCCGCTGCCATCTTTGTCGAAAAATTGGAAAGCCTTGAACAAGTTTTCGTCTCTCTCGAGCCTATGGCGATGCATGGTGGCAGTAATGAATTCGATATAATCGATAGAACCATTTCGATCAACGTCAGCCTGAGAGAAGGAGAGAAAGAAAATTATAAAATGTGTAGGTTTTTTTTCAAACCTAATGAAGCTATGTTTAATATGAAAGTCAGTTTATCTCGTTACAATGAGACTGGTTTTGTGGTACTAGTAGTAGAACTCACAGCATCCATAAGCTGCTGTATTTCTGCTTCAGAGAGTTTGGATCCCAGCCTGGACAACCCAGTTTTCAGTTCTTCCAATGTGATTGTGCCACTTCCATCTGTGTCCATGTTGTTGAACATTTGTTTCAACCCATGGATTTCTTCTTCTGAAAGGTTCTCTGCTATTACCTTCAGCAAATTCCAAGTTTTAGGCCATGATAACTAAATAATAATGCAAGCGTTTACTTTCATACTAGAAAGTGAAATTGAAAATAATCTATTTCTTTTTTAGTACTTTCCAACTTTAGGGTAATAATCGTAATTAATTAAGTAGTAATATGTCCTTGTGCATATAATAATTTACTAAAAATTAGGCAGGCGTAGAAAAGTGATTATGGATTTTTCTTTTTTCTTTTTTCTTTTTTTTTAAAGGAAATGTCATGGTTTATTTTCCATTCCGTCGATTCAAACTTTCGAGGTAAACAATTAAGTGGATGAGAAAATGAAGCACTCTTCCTTTCTCCTTTCACATTCATGACAAGTAGTAAGGTTTGGAAATAAAATCAAATGAAAGATGAAAGCCAAAAAAAACTGCAGAGCACTAAACAGGAGAGAAAAAAATAGTCAAACCTTGAGAGCAAGTTTCTTCATTTTGTTCATTGCCCTGAACTGCCTTATCCTACTTAGAACAGCACTGTCAATAGGCTTATCTGATGCTTCTTTCAGCCATGGATGTTCTGGTCAAAATACATGGTACAAAAGAAACTAGCAGTCCATAAACAACGATTGGTCAAAGATAAAGGTACCTAAAATCTATCGTTTTGGGGGAAAAAAAAAAGAACAGATCAAAGTGTTTGGAGAAACAATTATGTACTTACCAAGGGCTTCTGCAGCTGTAATCCTCTTCTTAGGTTCCACAGTCAACATTTTCCTAATGAGATCCTTTGCAGCATGGGATATGGAAGGCCATGGAGCGCTGTACAAGTCAAGCTTGAATTCTTCAACGGCTTTACAAATCGCTTCCTCCGTTTCTAACACAATTAGTTTATCCATGCATAACTACCATATAACAACACTAAAAAAAATGCCAGAACACATAATATATAGGTAAGCTAAATTGATAGCCCAACCAATGAAGTCTAAAGGACGGATCAAGATGTTGCAGCTCCAACAGGTATAAATGTCTAACCAGTTAGTCCACAGTAATTTGTGTTTACATTACTCCAAAGCATCAATTCTTGTATGTCAGAAAAATATTTAAAGAACACTTATCTCTAGGAAAAAAAAAAGCTAAATTGATAGCCCAACCAATGAAGTCTAAAGGACGGATCAAGATGTTGCAGCTCCAACAGGTATAAATGTCTAACCAGTTAGTCCACAGTAATTTGTGTTTACATTACTCCAAAGCATCAATACTTGTATGTCAGAAAAATATTTAAAGAACACTTATCTCTAGGAAAAAAAAAATGAATAAAATAAAAAAGAATGAAGGAAAAAGGAACCTACCTCCCCAGAAAGGAGGCGATCCACATAGAAGTATGTATAAAATGACTCCAGCGCTCCACACATCTATTTCCTTTCCATAATTCCTTCCCAACACTTCTGGGGCCACATAATAGGCACTTCCCACAAAGTCTTTGTAAACTTTTCCTGGAGAATTGAACACAAGGGATTTTTCTCAATCAGCATGCGAAGTAATTGAATCCAACATAAAAGAGCAAGCACACTAACTTTCGGAAACTAATATTTAAAAATCGTTCTTTTTTTTTTTTCCTTAATTATCATAAACAAATGCTTAACATTTCTTGTCAAATACTTGAAATGCCTATTACTGATATATTTTCCTAACAAAGAGCTCCTTGCTATTTATGCCTGATAAAATGTTGCAAACACCATAGTGGCAAATTAGAATACGTAAGCATAGCTACAAAGTTAATTACAATTCTTGCTATTTAATGATTTTTCTTTTTAAGTGTAAAATCAATCCGTTAATCAGCTTATGTAGTAACCAATTTGAGTTCCTCTGGAAGTAAAAAAGATATGCACATCTTCAAAAATGGAAGCCACCGAGTCTCTAACCATGGTGAGTAGAATGATTAGTAAAGTTCTATCGATATAAATACACACATAAGTACAGAACAAAAAGGACTTTTTTTTGAAGGGAACAAAGGAGCATTTTGAGCTAAATTCGTAGTAGTCAAATTCCGGGAACTTTTTTCGGTTGTTTTTGGAAATGTTTTCGCATATATATACTAATATATGTACTAATATATATTAAATATTGGTTATTAGTTTACTCAACTCAAGAGTTGCTCAATGAATCTATTGATTCGAAATTTCGAAATGGATAAATGTCATAAATGATAAATTCATTTCTTACCTATGTTACTCTATTTTTGTTAGGACTGCCGTCTTTAATTTCTAATTATTATAATAATTATAATAATTGATGAATCACAAACTTTAACTTTTAATAAGTATTTTTCTTTATCTTCGTCTCTAACCGCTTTTACACTTACCATTGGTTCCAAACAATAGAAGGGAAAAAAATAAAAAGAAAGATAAAAAGAAAAGGGATTCCTGTTGTCAATGAAATTCTACTGTTTGTACTCCCTTTCACAGAACAGAAAAATGGAGACTTTGTGGCAAAATTTCCTTGTGGTAAAATTTTCAAAAACACTCTCAGCATGCATCGTTATCAAAAAATTCTCATTTTTTAAAACACAAACATTTTAAAAACACCCTATGTTTCTAAAATCTTCTCCCATAATGGTCCAGACAAATCTTCTGTTATGTGGTCCAAGCAAACTTTCACATTGGTACTAATTTGTTGTGTCCATGCCATTAAACTAAAACGTGATTACTGGGACTTTAGTAGTGTTATAGTCATGACATGCTGGGCCAAATCATAGGTTTTTTGTTTAACCCCCTCTTCTTCTCTTATTTTCTATCAAAAAACATTGACTTGGTTGACCTGCCCTTTTCTTCATTGACTCGGTCACCTTGACCCATA
>CAMOHE010045184.1:0-62171 GCA_946598075.1 Artocarpus hirsutus | reverse complement strand
AAGGATGACATGTGTTAAAAAATTGCTTTTGGCTCTATAGAAAATCTCCCAACGTTTGCCCCCTTTTTCCTCGATATTTTGATGGATTTAAAGGAAAAAACCGTGAGTTAGGAGTTTTCTATTAGGAGAGGCTTGTCAACCCCTACTCTTTTTCACCTTTCATCTTTTCACATTCATCGCAGGCAGTTCTTCTAAAGCGTAACCTCGTTTTTTGTATTAAGAAGTGACAAGTATTCATAATTCGTCTCTATTTTTTAAAATTTTTGCTATTAATTATTTTTTAAATTTTGTGTCGTTTTCGTTTCTTACACATGGCTTGCAAATAGGACTTTTTGCATCTCTTCCTCATTTTTCTTTCCCTCTCTTGTATTTCTTTTCCCCTTTTTATTTATCTGCTTTCTGAGTTTTATTGCTCGTAATCTTGGCGCCCATTTTCTATGATTATACGCTTGCGTAATTTTGGCAAATTCTTGTATTCTTTTTTCATGATTCCGAGTTCTATTTTTTTCCTTGGCCTCATCATTTTCCAATTTGGGGTATTTATCATTTTTCGTTTTTCCCCTAAGACTTCATATTAACTTTCGTATTCTAGAAGTCCTCTACAAATCCATGTCTGACTACTCTCTAATTCTAAAGTGACTTTCTTTCTTCTTTCCATGTTTTGATGTTTCTTCTGTATTTCATTTTTGCTTGTCTTGGTCAAAATTAGTTTCATTCTGGCTTTATCAATTTCAAATTGTTGATTTCGTTTGGTTTCATCTTTTGTTAAAGTTTGTTTATTGCTACTTTAACTTGCATTACAAGTCTCATATGTCTCGGCATGTGTTTTGTTTCTGCGATTTTGCCTCTTCTTCTTTCCTTTCTTTCTGGTCAAGTTTCTTTTGATGGATTAATTCAAAATTTTTAATTATTCTGTCTCTTTTAAGGGTATTAGTGTCCATTTATATCTTTAATATATGGGCCTGCGTTGCCCCTTTTCCTTGGTTGAATATGAAAAAATTACAACACGTATCTAAATTATTGTTATGAAATTAAAATCTAAGACAATATTTAAAATATTTTAAAAATGTATAGTAATTATATTAATAATATTACATATTATATTATATAATTACATATAAATAATTTTAATGATATTATTATGAGACATTTGTAAAATTTTTATAAATTAGAGACATATTTTAATTCAACAAACTTAATTAGGGTCTAATAAACCCGTTGAATATTTCGATTGCTGAAGCATGAAATAGACCTACGAAACCATCTGGGAATCATCCCGCTTGAGAAGAATTCCCTTCAAACCCTTGGCATACTTGTTCAATGAGGCCATATTTAATTTGCTTTAAGGTGTGGGACTTCGTTACATCGATTTGGCACCTGGTGGAAGGATGGAATCGGGATTGCTGATGACGAGATTGTTCTCTCCAAGTCTCATCTCTTGGTTCTCCATCTTCCCCTTCATCCTCTTGTTTGCTATTTTCTACAAGTTGTCAACTCGATACTAATGTATATTAATTTGAACTAAATAAAATATCTGAAATCATTTTCTACGCTGAATCATCGTAAAAGCCAGAGATTTAGTCCACTCGATCTCCTTAATTGTTTTGATGTTCGTCCCATAAAACACAAAGATGTGCAACAAGATACATAAAATTTGAAATTTGATCACGACAAAAAAGTTATTGGGCCAGTTATCCTCGAATGATAGTATTTGGCCTGGGTAGGATGAGCACTTTTTTAGAGTTAGGGACTGACCTAATCGCAACATTGGCCCTCAATTTGATTTTCCTAGGGCATTCTTAGTTTACAATGTGTGACTTACGTTTGTTACTCTCTTCTCTTCTTCTTTTTTCATGTATGTATACCTTACTAACTCTTTGGCCTTCTTAGCTGGCAAGGCGTTTAATCCTTTTAGTCAGGGCGAAGATCATGGCCGTCCTGTGGTCGATACCCTTCTTGCTAGTGTGACCCTTATGATGTCAATATGCTCTTGAAGTCAAAATCGGCTATAACGCTTAAGGATTTACGTTCGTTTCTCAAGGAGGACATCATTTTGCCATCGTTAAACATTGTTGATTATTTATACCAAATGGAGGTTTAATCTCAATTCATCAAACTTCCACTCGATGGCATAGACATCAAGTCGAAAGTGAAGAGCTGAAAATAGCGGCTCAACTTAGGTGTCGTAATCATCGAAGAGATTGCACTTCCTTTGAGCAGGTTCCTACCGAGTAGGTTCTTGACCAGGCAAGTGTTTCTAACTTTGGGACGACTTAAGGTGCCTTGGTGCAATTGAGGTTAGGGAGGGACTATGATTGTATTACCAATTCCTGGAGGCAAGTGCCCCTACTGCCAACATGTTTGGGTCTTTTCCAATTAATCTCCAAGGGGTGATGAACGAGCTTTCACATATTCTTAGTCATTTTGGTGATTTGAACACGAAGGATTATGTCATAGTCTCGAGGCGTCTTCTTTTGAGGAAACTTTGGATTTTGTTTTTGATCAAAATGTTCAGCCTGGTGGAGATGAAGGTCTGAATTTCGGCCAATAGGAGGTGTCTTCTACATACAATGCTCAACTGTTTCCTCCTCCACCCCCCTATCTGGGAACATAGTTGTGAAGGACAGGTTGCCAAAGATAAAGTCAAGTAGGTCGCTAAAGATGATGTGCCACAAAACATTTGGCCTCAAATATCAGAGTCGCCATTAAATTTGTTCGAGTGCTAAAAGGAGAGAGATTTAGCTCATGAGAAATTTCAAGTACGCCCCCATCGATTGACATTTACAGTGCCAAATGAGAAGAATTCTAGTTAGGATAGGAAGGTTATGTCGACCGATGGCTTTGAGAACGTGAATGCTCTTTCAACGTTAACCATGGAATGGTTCACTACGATGTTTGTTGACCAATTTGATGATCTAAGTCAGGAGGATCTAAGGGCAATATACAATCAAGTAGTCATAGTTATCACAATAGGAGTCTACAAGCTTCAAGTTCAAAGAGATCATCATCAAAAGCGTAGGGTGGAATGGCATCAATGGCACAAGAAGCATACAAATCTTGAGGTGGAAAAAGAGTCCTTGAGAAAAGAGGTTGAAAAGTACAGGGTTGAGTGTGAAAAGTACAAAGCCAATTATAAGCATGTGAAGGAGTTGCTTAAAGGTCTTTGAGACTGAGAATGAGGACCTCAAAGCTAATGTATTGAGTTTCGAAGATAGGATTCAGGCTTTGGAAGCTAAAAATAAGTGTTTAAAGGAGGCTCATGCATCTAAAAAATCTGTTTAAATGCCATATTGAGGTGGACAAGGCCAAGACATATCAAGTGGGTTACGAGAATGGTAGGTGGTCGATTGGCTCGTCGAGTGGGTTTTAAGACCATTTAAAGATTATGGGGAGCCTGATTGCTATGATCGACTGATGAAGTTTTAGAAGTCGGTAATTACTACATGAAATTCTATTTGAAAGGAATGATTGATATTTTGAAGGCTCTTTATTCTACAAGGGTTGTTCACATTGAGGTTGCAAAGCAAACGCATGATCGATTGGTTCTAGATGTGTCGACCAGCTTGGTTGTTCTTCGTGAAGTCGAACAGTCTCAGGTCCATACTTCAACTTCATTGCCTCCGTAGGGCGTTGAGCCTATGGCTGGAAAGATAAGGTCTTATTTTGGTTTTTAGTGAGTCTTGCTTGCATGTGACTCAATTTAGAGGCAGGTGAGCAAGAACGAGTTACAAACCCAAGGAGCAAAATGAATCCAAAAATGATGTGATCATTTTTGGTGTACTTCAAGCTAGGGAGGCTTCACTACATCAAGCTAGGGAGGATAAATGCTTGAGAGGACAGCTCGGTTCTTACTTAATAAATTATGACTGATTTTAATTCTTTTCTCGAGGTTAATACGTTTAGAAGCTACTTAAAGTGTGTCACTAGATTAGGAAATAATGCAGCTTTTATTATTGCGATTTCTAATTTATACGGGGATTTTGATCAAGGTAAAATGAGCTGGCATGGAGAATTATTGTTTTACCCCATTGGTTGGCCTATACATAGGGGAGTTTGCTGGTAGTAGGAATCCTCATGTTCACCCATTAGCTTGCTTAGGCTCTAAGTTAATGTTTGTGGGGATTGATGGGTTCATGGCTTCTTATGCTTTCTGAGAGACCCACAACTTTTAATCAGATTGTAATCTTGTTGATGATTCCACTTGCATTTGCTGTTTGTTTTTGCTTCCCCAATTCCTTATGCTTCTATAGCTGGCCTTCTTATATCTATCTGTCCTTACCAAAAAGCTTAAAACATCAAGCCATCAACCTCAATATGAGTTGTTACTTTGGTGATTGTCTATTGTGTCGGGCGGTTCTATTAATTGGTCTGCTAATGCTTCTTGTGCCTACATTTTATCAAGATATACATAAAGAAGCCTGAATTGGCTGGGGGTAAAGTTAATGCTGTAGATCTTATGTTAAAGGGGTTGATCGAATCGTAGATACGCTGAGGGCCACCATCGTTTCTTGGCACAAAATCTGCACCATAAATGTTATCTTAAGTCGAAGAAGACTCCTTATGAAACTCATGAGCATATCTCATGGCTTATGTAATGTGAAAGGTTCCAAATGACATAAGACAGGTTTTCGACAAGGTCAAGCAAAGGTCTGGGAATTGTGTTGCTTGATGTTGACTCTATTCTCGTGCCTTATCGCATCAAGCTTTGTCCTTGCCATGCTTGATGGAATGTTAGGCATACTAATTGCACATTGAGGTTCCCTATCTCATATTTGTTGGGTTGGACCTAGAAAAATATGAAATCATAGCAGAATAGGGTTTTAAAATTTTTTGAAAAAAACTTTCAAGGTCTTTCTCATGATGCTATATACAATAATTGAATAAAATAGAAACTTACGGGTTTTCCAATAGCTTTAGATGATCCAGCGTTTCAAAGTCTTCAGATCTTCTTTGCTATTCTTCTCTTCCTACATTAATTGGTGTGTGGGCATTGGTGAAATCTTTTGAATTATCTTCTTCCAACCTTTTTCAATAGACGTTTTTTAAACTCTGAGTTAAATATCACTTGATGGAGGCTAGAGAAAAATTTATTAAAACTAGAGCCTTTAAGGCTTTTTTTTAGATACACAGACACTTCGAAGTTAAAACAAGAACCCACTAGGACTTTGTGTAGATCACACTAACTCCCATTAGTGATGAGCATGATCTGCTTCTTCAAATGATGGAGTGACATGTATTATAACTACCTCTAATTGTGTCATCCTATATCCATCTAATATCTATTGGAAATCTAATTTCAATTCAAATTGAGAGATTATTTCTTTTAACTTTTAAAATAAATATCTTTTATGATTTTCTTAATTATTTAGATTATCTCATAAAATAAATAATTATCTGCAAAATCTATTTTAACTTTTTAAAAAGATATTTATCTGCACCAAGATAGCAAATAGGTTACATGAAGATCATGTGATATATTTAAATCCTTAAACCATAGAATTGGTGCCACATGGACTCCCAAAGTTCATGTGTATGGCACCACACACAATCTAGGTATACTATTATGTAAAATTACAATTTTCCCCCTATAGACAAAAATAATCCAAGAAAATTTATACTAATCCATCTAAAAGAATATCAAGCGGACTCGATGAACATATATAATGATCTCAATACTATATTACTTGTTGAATGTATAAACCATCTAATATTTGTAATAAAAGTAATTCTATCAAGTGATCTATAATGCTATATTCGATATGATTTGTAAATTCTTAGTATATTGTTTTGAGTTTTTATCTCGAACATTCGTGAGCTTATTTGCTTGTTCTTCAACCATTTCATTCAAACATATCCATGATCAATTTAATCAATGTCGAAAGAGCAAAAATATGATATAAACTTGCAATCGAAATCTATTGCTTGTCTTACAACCAGCTATGGAATCTATAAGTACAAGCCAACTTCTTTATAATAACTAGACATAATACATTTTAAGATAAAGAGAGTTCCAGGTAAGGGGCACTAGCTTGCTATTTCTGGGATTTCAAAGAGTGCAAAAGCCTTTTTTGAGTGAGCTCTCGATCATAAACAAGCCTTCCTACTTTGGGCCGAGTTTCCCTTGACTCTCTGTTACCCGTCGAAGGACAAATTCTCTTGGAGTAAGAGGTCGAGCATTGACCTTCTTGCTGTAGTAATTCTTCACGCATTGTTGATAAGCATCAACTCGAATCTGTGCGACTTCTAGTAATTCTTCAAGAAGGTCTAGATTATGAACCAATTGCTTCTCATTCTTAGCAATTCTTGACCTGATCATGGGAAATCCAATCTTAATGGGGATGACTGCCTCTGTTCCATAGACCGTGGTTAACGACGATTCTCCTGTGGAACTCCTCTTGGCAGTTTGATAGGTCTAAAGGACTTTTGGAAGTTCCTTGAGCCAAAGACCTTTTGCATCTTCTAGTTTCTTTGTGATGCTCTTGAAAATTATTTTGTTCGATGCCTTGGCTTGCCTATTAACTTGTGGATAGCTACAAGAGGCATAGCTAAGCTTGATGCTGTATTGGTCGTAGAATCCTTTCAACTTCTTGTTCTAGAACTAACTCCCATTGTCTGTCACTAACTTCTTTGGTACCCAAAATCGTAATATGATGTATTCGAAAACAAACTTCATTGTATATGCCATGTCAACTATTTTACAAGGAATGGCCTTAACTCACTTACAGAGTGTTTGGTATGGTTGTGGAACTGTTAGTTAGAATTATTTTTACTGTAATATGTGATAGCTTTACACTGTAGTTTTTTTTTTTGGTTGTTACTGTAGCATATGAGAACTTTACACTGTTTATAACTGAAAAAATGGTGTAGACCTCCACTGTCAAACGCAAGGTTAGTGAAATAGTCCGTTGCAACAAGCACATACTTCTTTCCTTAGGAAGTACTTGGCAAGGCTTCGACAATGTCGAGTGCCTAGATGGTAATGGATATGGAGCTATAATTGAGTTCAACTACTCATTGGGTTGGTGTATTAGTGGAGTGAATCGTTGGCACTTGTCGAAACATCAAACGAATTATTCTGCTTCATGCATCATGTATCGCCAAAAATACCCGTTGGATAGGAGTTTATGAGCAAGACTCCTACCCATCAAGTGATTTCTGTAGACGCCTTTGTGTACTTCTTGTATCAATAGTTGTGTTTTGTTAGGTCGGACAAATCTTAAATACAATCCTAAGTATGAGCATTTATAGAGTACCCCATCGATCAGACTGAAATATGTAGACCTCAACCTTGATCCGAAAAAGGTAATTAGCAATTGTTCAAAAACTTATTCAGCAAGAAAAATGTATTGTGATATAGTCATACCTTAGTTTTCAGGCTTCAGTCTTATCATTCGGCATGGTTTTGTATTTTAGGAAGTCGATGATTGGGTAGCATCGTTCCATCTGAAGACATATAGTTGCTTAACAATCAGTTATGAATCACTTCAAACATCAATCATTTTAGCACCGAGTTTCTGGGCCATCAATCATCTTAGCACAACACAGGCCTATTGTCAAGCCCTTCACTATAGAGGGTTGGGCCAGGCTATCTATGACGGCCTGGCCTAACTGACACCTTTACTGTAAAGCTTTAACATACGATAGTGTAAAACAAAAATATATTACTATATAAATCTTTTACATGCTACAGTATTTTGATTTTAACTTATTAGTTTCAACTGCATTCCTAAACACTCTTTGTAGCAAGTTAGAGCTTTTACACTACAGTAATTTTTTGTTTTATGCTATACCATGTAAAATTTTATACTATTATTAAAGGTAAGGTTTTTTTTTTTTTTTTTCACATCCTACAATTATTGAAAATGTAGCTTGCATGCATTGTTCTATTATGCATAGTACATTTTAAACAATCTATAAAGAAAGGTGTACCATATAATAGTAATGGTGTCCAAGGTTTACCATTTAGGGGTTGTTTGTTTTGAGTACTCTTGGTACTCAATGGACTTAAATTTAGATTCGAATATCAAGAATTCTTTGAATACATGTTTGTTTCTCTCAAAATTCAAATCCTTTGAGTATCAAGAATCTAAGTTTTTAGGGTTCTGCTTCCCCTAAATTTTTTATACTCGGATATCTCTACTATAGTAAGAAGAGCAACTGAACCGATTTGAAATTTAAATAATCTACATGAGAACTAAGTTTTGCTGCTACGAGGCAAATAATTGTTTATTTCAATTTTGAGTAAATTTTTTGGCAACTCCTTGAACTATTTAAAAGATAACTTGTTAGTCTTTTTTTTTTTTTTTAGCTCAACTAACCTTGAACTTAAAAAGATACAAAAAGACTTATTAACTAACGGATATTAATTTTCTCTTTTTTTCTGGATCACGTGACAAACACATGGCTTAACATCAGGGGTATTTTTGTGAAATAATAACATTTTATTATATTTTAATAAAAATTAAAGTAAATTAAATTATAAACATAAGAAAAAACATTTAAAAAAAAACTTAATCTTCAACTATCCTACCCGACAAACTAGACCCCCTACCCCCTTCGGCGCTAACTAGACCACCGCATCACCCGCCCCTTCAACCCGCCCCCCTCTCCCCCTTCTGCAGACTCTCTCTCAAACCTATCAATGTCACCATTTCTTCTTTTTCTTTTTTTCTTTCAGACCTCGCCGCCAACCAACCCTCGCTCCTATCCGTCGTTGCCTCATTTGGAAACCTATCATAGCCCCATCGAGATCCCTTTTCTCGAGATCCTCTCTGTTAAGCACTAAACCAGTCATGATTTAGGCAGCCCCATCACGATCCTCGCCATTAAGTGCCGAACCAGTCGCAATTTGGGCAACCCCATCATGACTACCGTATGTGTTCTCATGCTTTATTGTAATTCCATCACTCTCTATGTTTTCAGATTTTCATATATGTATACACACATATATATTTTTTCAAATTTTTGGGATTGTTTTGTTTTTATTTTAGTGCTTTAGTGTGGTTGTATTATTATGTTGATTTTTTCTTTCTTTGAAAGAACATATTCTTGTGGTGATTTGAATTTTTGTTAAACTGTTTTTTTGTTCCTTCATTTGTTTAGTTGCTCGGAAAGTATGAAAAATGAATAGTCTAAATCTGTACGATTTTTTATAGGTAGCAGTATTCTTGACCAGTTTTTTTCAATTTCTTGAAATGAGTTGTTGTTCTGATTTTTCTTTTTGTAACAAAGTTTAATATTGATGTTTTTGCAGCTGAGTGTTGATATCTTTGTTTTGGTTTAGTTTTTATTTTAATTTTTTGTAACTGGATTCGATAGAGGGTTAAGTTTTGTTGGCTGGAGTTGGGAAAGATGAAGGTTTTATAATTTGTTTTTGTATTTTTTTTTAATTTTATTAAATGGTTGCTAATTTATTAGGAGTGTTTTGAACTTTTTAAAATAAATGATGATCATGTGACAATCATAGGACCCAAAAAAAAAAAAGAAAATTAACATTCGTCAGTCAATTCAGTGCTTTTGCACCTTTTTTTGAAGTCAGGGTTAGGTGAGCTAATAAAAAGAACAGAAACTAGCAAGTCACTTTTAAGTAATTCAAACACTTGCCAAGCAATTTACTAATCAATTTTTTGTTTGTTGCAACATCTAAAAGGGATTTAAATTTGAATTTTGACGTATTGCTATTTGCTCAGTCAAGGGAAGAGCACAAAGACTAATGGTACCTACATAGATAGTTTCCATTCGATTATAACGTTTTGTGAAATAGAATCTCTTCTTCATCTTTGGTAAAAATTCTTAGTTTCTTCTTAAAGGTAATTTTTTGACAAAAATTTATTTTTGATTATGAGCTAGCTTTCTTCAAGTTGTACACCAAGAAAGTGGTAGAATTGTCAGTGTTCAATGCACATCCTATATTGGCCATTACTTTGCTCTTAAAATAATGCGTTTTGCATGTATGTGATGAAATTTAGATTTATTAAGTACTTCAGCTGTAATCTTAAAAGGTCAACTTGTTAAATAGGGTGACTCAATATTCTTATAAGTTGATGTTTGTTTTTATATTTTAATTAACAATGCAGGACTGAAGATCTTTCTACTCTTTATATACCTCGAAACTCTCTTTGGGGTCATCAATATTGAATTGAATGGATCGAACCACTCATTTGAGCTTGTTGGGCTCTGATACCATGATAGAATTTAAAATTATTAAGGACTTTAATTTTTATCTTAAAAGGTCAATCTGTTAAGTGAGTAACGCAATGTTTTGTAAGTTGATGTTTGTTTTTACTATAAAACTTGGGATTCTTTTACCCTTCATAGTATGGTCTAATTTTATATTCAACATAGCTTGAAACATGAATTTCTTTCTTTTTCTCTCTCTCTTTTTTTTTGTGGGCTGAAAATTGAAACCAATATTGACTGTTGTTCAAATCGTGGATTGATAGAGTCCTAGAAGGGCAAGTGAACACTAGACATGTTTAAATGTAACTTATTTATTTATTGATAGAAGATTCATTATAACATACACATGACATTCTGAATATCATTTAGAAAAGAAATAGAAGATAACATAGGAGCTGTTTGGTAGTGTTTTTTTTGCTTTTATTTTTGGAAAAATCTAAAAATGAAAATGTTTTAAAAAATGTGCATGGAATAATTTTTAATATTGTGTTTGGTTGTATATGGTGGTATGCTTTTAAGAACATAACATTTTTAATAAAAAAAATTATTAATATC
The DNA here is from genome assembly GCA_946598075.1 of Artocarpus hirsutus. Lineage (NCBI taxonomy): Eukaryota > Viridiplantae > Streptophyta > Magnoliopsida > Rosales > Moraceae > Artocarpus > Artocarpus hirsutus. The sequence continues at coordinate 51,437 of CAMOHE010045184.1, read as the reverse complement.
AACAAAACCAAATTTAATTTTAATAATACTAATTAATTAATATAATACTAATTAATAACATTAATTGGAATAAAAAATCAAGAGGATTAAATCCTCTTTCTCTTCGCAGCTCCCCACCCTCTGATGCCTAAATGCCCCCTAACAGGCCATCAGGGACAACCCTAGCCCTACCACCGACGGCCCTCGATGCCCCTAATGGCCCAACCCCAACAGTGGAGATCAGGCCCAAACGCCAACTGTGAAGATCGCCCTCCGACTAAGTGCAATGGTTGGGCAACGAAGAGATCGCGAGACGAGATGAGCAACCCACTAGTCAGCTTGCTCCGGCAAACTCCAACGACTAGGTAATGACGAGATTCGGTGATGGATCGGGTTGGACAAACTCAAGTGACGATTATAGTAGTTAGGGACTGCTCTAGTGACCACAACGGCAAGATATGCTAGGTTAGGTTGCTCCAGTGATGAAATTGCAGTGGGCTGCTCCAGCGAGGATGGGTCTTTGGCATCACTTATCTCTAGGTCCAAATTGAGGGAGTGAGAGAGAAGCTTGGTTGAGAGTTGCAAAAATTTTGAAAACAACTTTTTTTTGTGTTCAAAAACTGAAGAAATTTTGGCTATTTTTGAAAAAAATTTCATTTTCATTTTCTACAAAATTTTAACCAAACATGTTTTTAGAATCATTTTCATTTTTTGTGCTTTGAAAATGGCAAAAACTATTTCAAAAACATTAAGAGCATGTTTACTAAACCATAAGGGAATGTACGTGAAAAGGTAATAGGATTGGCAAGTAAAGTAATAGTAATAGGGATCATTTATTCTCTTTGTAGTGTTTTTTTATCTATTTAATGGTATAATGGGAAACAATTTTGTTCTCTTTTTCATATTTGCTTACTTAAAAATGGAGATCTTATTCAATATAATATTAAAATATTCTTTTTACATAACTAATAATCATTAAATAATAACATTTGAGTTCATATATTCAAGTAAATATGACATTCATTCTCTTTGATAGGAATCAATAATAAAGGATGTGAGAGAATTAATATTCATTTTTCTCATTTTGTATATTGTGTAGAGCCCACAAAACTCTCATAATAGATTTTATAAGTAAACACATTATTTAGGAATCACTTATTACTTTCTCTTTTTCTCTGATACAAAATAAACATGTCCTAAATTTCAAGTTTGGGAGAATTTGAAACTCTTGATTGAATATAAAGTTACAAAAGACATCGAGGGCTCTATAATCACTACCACTGAAACACATATGATCAGTGTCGGATAGCCTTATTGAACGGTGACCATCCGACACCCACATTTGAATATTTGCCTGAGAAAGAGAAACCTTCCATAGCCCAAGCATTCTCCGGTAACTTTAATCACACAAAATTACCCCTACACTCTTCATCAATTAATTTACCACATTACCTTGCTTATTTGGCTAAAACTGTTAAGAGGACCAACAAACCCTCAACAGTTCCTTATCTTCGTTGTAACGAAATTGAATCAAAGAAACACGTTTTTGGACTGAATTGAATTCTTTGTAAATCTAAAAATCTCACTGTACAGTATAGTCTTTTCATTAGTTAAATAGCTTCCTTACTAGCTAATGAATTGCTGAGCTAATGAACTGTTGCCACGTGTTCTAACCAACTAATTACTTAACTAACTTGTTGTTCCTACTCTACTTAATCTGTTACACTAACAACCCCCCTCAAACTTAGAGTGGTTAAGGAAACTACTCTAAGTTTGTCTCTCATAACACCAAACTTTGACCTAGAGGTAGCTTTAGTAAGTACATCTACAATTTGATCTATGGAGGGTACATGTTGAACCTTTATTTGTATTTGTAACACTTTTTCTCGTACAAAATATAGATCTATCTTTATGTGCTTAGTTTTGGCATGGAGTATAAGATTAGCTGCTATAAGGACAGTGCTCAAATTGTCACACTAAACAACTGGTGTAGATGAACTCTTGAAACCAATTTCAATTAGCAGTGTTTGAATCCAAGTAATCTCTGCAACAATCCTTGTTAGGCTTTGATATTCAGCTTCAGTAGAGGATTTACTCATTATGTGTTGCTTCTTAGAGTGCCATGAGACAAAATTAGGACCTAAGTAGATACAAAAACCAGAAGTAGACTTTCGATCTTGCAAGTCTGAGGCCCAATCAGCATCACAGTATGCCATAATGTTCAAGTCAGAATCTGCTGCCTTTTTTAAGTGTAAGCCATAGTCAATAGTACCAACCAAATATCTCAAAATTCGTTTAACAGCTTTCCCATGACTTTGTAAATGTGTCTGCATGAATTGGCACATTTTATTTACACTATAAGTAATCTCAGGCCTTGTGACTGTCATAAATTGTAAAGCTTCCACTATACTTCTATACAACTGTGCACTGTCAACAAGATCACGTCCAAAGTTTACTAAATTTTCACCAATGGTCATTGGAGCAGCAACACTTCTAGCATTCTATATTTTGGTTTTACACAACAAATTTGTGATATACTTGGACTGGGACAGGTGAATACCCCAATTAGTAGTATGCTTAGCTTGAATTCCTAAAAAATAATCAAGTTCTCCCATATCTTTGAGTGCAAATTATGTATTAAGAGCTGTCACTAACTCTTGTATTTCCTTCACGTCACTGCCTGTGACTAGGATGTCATCCATATAGACTAAGACAAAGAAAAGAGTGCTTAGAATGCTTAAAGAAAAGAGATTGATTAGACCTGCCAATACAAAGGCCGAAGTGTATAAGAGTAGCATATAACTTGTCATACTAGGCCCTAGGTGCCTACTTAAGTCCATACAATGATTTATGAAGTTTACACACTTTGGTAGAGTTATCAAGATCTACAAAGCCTGCAGGCTGATCCATATAGGCTTCCTCTTGCAAAACACCATTTAAGAAGGAATTATTCACATCAAGCTGTCTAATTGTCCATCCCCTACTTAAAGCAAGTGTCATTATGACTCTAATAGTAGTTGGTTTAACCACTGGACTATAGGTTTCTGTAAAGTCAAAACTTGCAACTTAGTTATATCCTTTTGCAACCAATCTGGCCTTATACTTATTGATGGAACCATTAAGGTTTTCCTTTACTTTAAACACCCACTTGCAGTCTATTGTTCTTCTGTCAGAAGGTAAGTCAACTAAACTCCAGGTGTCATTTCTAAGGAGAGCTAGATATTCATCTTACATTGCTTGCTTCCAATGTTCATGGGCCAATGCTTTTACAACAGTAGTTGGTTCTTAGCTGGCTCTATAGACTTTTAGGCTTGAAAATACCTCTTTTTGATTGTGTGGTCATGGGATGTTTCAAAGGCTATTTAGCCTGCAATTGTAAGGAAGGAGCAGGTTGAGAAAGAGCACATGAATCAGTAGAATCCTTTTGTGCATTAGGACCAACCGGATCAGGAGGATGGGGAAAAAAAGAGTGTTCACCATCAGAAGGTTGAGAAGAACCACATGAAGGTAAAACTAATAGTGGTGATAAAGATGAGGGAGATGAAGTAGGAGTAGATGCAGGGCATGAGATAGCAAAAGGAAAAACACACTCATCAAAAATGACATCCTTTGAGATAAAAATCCTTCCATTAGCATCCAGACACTTATACCCTTTATGATTAAGACTAGAGCCCAGAAAAGTAAAAGGCTTAGATCGAAACTGAAGTTTGTGGTTATTATAAGGCCTGATGTTAGGATAACACATACAACTAAACACCTTTAATTAAATTACAATTATCTAATCTGTTTAATCTGTTAAACTAACATTCATTAACCACATGAAGGTAAAACTAATAGTGGTGATGAAGATGAGGGAGATGAAGTAGGAGTAGATGCAGGGCATGAGATAGCAAAAGGAAAAACACACTCATCAAAAATGACATCCTTTGAGATAAAAATCCTTCCATTAGCATCCAGACTCTTATACCCTTTATGATTAAGACTAGAGCCCAGAAAAGTAAAAGGCTTAGATCGAAACTGAAGTTTGTGGTTATTATAAGGCCTGATGTTAGGATAACACATACAACTAAACACCTTTAATTAAATTACAATTATCTAATCTGTTTAATCTGTTAAACTAACATTCATTGACTGTACACTCTAGCTTTACAATTAAATTAAAAGGAAAAAGAAACTACAGTTGCACAAATCGCGTGCAACCATCCCAACTACACTTATTAAAGGCTTACTTCCCTTAACCTTTAACTCTTTAGAACCCTTTTCTCCACCATTGGATCAAATACTACTGGTAGTGCATAAAAGCCGTTCACTACCACAGATTACCCCGAAAATTAGTTATAGAGATGGCGCCTCAACTCTTGAGAGGCCCACTTTATTCAAAGATGGACCCACAACTCTCTATGATGCAATTTGTAACCTAATGGTTCAAATTTGAGGAAATGAAAATGCTTCTTGTGAAGCATTGGGTGACAGAGTTACTAATAGTAGGAATAGTGTTTAAGAAGAGCCTATAGATCCTCTTGATGTTGTTACAGTTGAGCAGTTGGATTGGATGATAAAAGAGATCTAGGAGTGGTCGTTGAAACTTATAATGGACCAAAAAAAATTAAAGGGTGTTTGGCATTCTCAATCACGAACAAAATTTTTAGTTGCTATAATTGCTACTATATAAAGCTTTCACCTGCTACAATATCAATAAAAAGCAAGCTGCAATGTAAAGCTCTCATATGCTATAGTGGTTTTAACCAACATTGATTCAAACCATTGATTTGAACTAATATTTCTAAACATCCTTAGCTGTTACAGAAATTAGAACAATTGAAACACAACCTGAAAAGCCGATGATTGAGCGCATTATTTTTGAAGATTTAGCTGAGAAGCCACCGATTCTTGTTAGTCAAGTTGTTAGTACACTAGACATTTACAGATTTCAAGACCAAAGAGGCAAGGCAATGTCAATCGCTAATAGCTTGGGCATGTTCTACACTATGTTAGATGATTGTTTTGGCTCTATTGTGAATTTGAGAAACACTACAATGAGACCTTTTGGCTGGGGTCTATCACTCCCACAAGGCAAGTAGGGTCTCTCTCATTTCCTATTTTTTGATACTTGGTGTCGCTTGTCGCTTACAATAAAATGTTCATTTGCCACTTCTTTCAACTAAACTCGAGGTCGAGTTCTTTTTATAAATGTGATGAACCAATTTAGCAAGAGTAGTTATGATGGTTATCGTTGTGCTTGCATTGTTGTTATTTATTTAGCGTATCATATAATCTTAATAGTTATTTTGTTATCGTTTTGTGGGAAGGTGATAAAATTTTTAACAGCTTTTCTTGTAACTTGCAAGTCTAATTGGGATTTTTTCTCTTTTTTTATATGAAATGTAATTAGAATTTTTAAGTTATTCAATTGAAGAGAATACTCGCTTAAAAAGTGAAAGAAGGTATAAAGAAGAGCATGAGTGGGAAAAATGTCTACTCTTGTGATCATGTGGCAACCACATGTGTAATCATATGTCATGTGATCTTTACCCTTTCTCAGGTATGTATGGCCAAATCACAAACTCAAGAAAAAGGATACAAGCCGAAAGGAGGAGGAAAGAAAAACACACACACACACACATAATTATAAAAATATAAAAAGAGGGAGAGAAGAACAAAAAATAAATAACGCGTTTATGTTTACATCCATGAACTTATAAGAAAATAAAACATTCATAAATAAAGAGAACTAAAAATAGACTATATATATATATATATATATTGCTGAAACCCCTCGTTATTTGGGCCCATCACAAACGGCACGAACCCTTAAGGGCCTTTCAACATTCGGGTGGATTAGCCCAACTAATCCGGAGTCGACCCGCGGAGAGATCCGAGGACGGCGAGAGTCTTTCAACACCGATAGCTGCGTTCATAAGGACTTGAATTTGAATTGCTTGCTTAAGCGGAACAGTCCTTACCAACTGAACCAGCGAGACGTTAGTAAAAATAGACTCTATATAACTACGGATTATAAGTTCTATATAACCCAAAACTAAATTAAACAAATTTAATATGAAAATAAATAGAAATAAAATCAAAACTTTTGATAAATACAACTATTGTAACTTTTCTTGAGAATAGGTTTGGCATGATAGAGAAAGATAGGGGGAGGATGAGAGGTAGAATGGGAGATCTAATATAGTATTTGGTTAACATGAGTGTAGAAGGAGGAGGAGTGGAGGGATGTAGCCTGGGCCATCAAATTGAATCCTTCCACAAATACATTGAGATTTTTATGCTACATATCAAACAATTTTTCACTGGATTGATTTATACCTCTGACTCAAAAACTATTTAAAAATATGTCACAATGGCAAAACTAAAATTTAATATCTTAATACCTTCAAATTAGATCTTGGTAAATGTTAGGTTTATATGATAAGTGACTCATTTACAACTGAAAAAACAGACCTTGTTATGTTGATAAACAAAATATATACCATGTAAATATGATATTTACTTGTCTTATATAAGTCAAACATATTAAATATTATTGGTAATGTTATATTTAAATGATAAATGACTCATTTATAACTTACACATGATATTTACCTATTCTTATATATCAGTCAAACATAATAAATATTATTGGTAAATGTTACATTTACATGGTAAATGATTTATAGACAACTAGAAAAAAAAGGAACATGCTATGTTAGTAAATAGAACATTTATCGTACAAATGTATATAGAAGTTGAAAGTATATGTGGTATTTTTAAATATAATATGATAATGTGGCATGATATTCTCTGTATATATATATATATATATATATATTTTTTTTTTTTTTTTTTTTTTGCGGCAAAACTCAATCCAACCTTTATTTTTGGACATATAGGCAAAGAGCCCAAATATATTTAAGCAAATCCATTACTTTTGAGCTTCGAAAGACTATTTGACCCTCTCTACATAATATTTATAAATAATTCATATGGACAATATATATATATATTTTGATGGTTTAAAGGAATAATATTGTTATTAAAAAATAATTATCATTTATTTTTTAAGTCTCTTTTCATCTTACTAAACAACATGATGAGAGATTATTACAATGCTCTCCATCTTTTTTACAACTTTTATTTTGAAATTTTTAGTAAATATTACTTTTTCAAAACTAATTGCAGTTAATAGCAGGTTTTGAAAATATTTACAATAAAAAAAATTTACTAAGTATATAATTTATTTAACCTTTGTTTATAGTGTAGATAATTCTTATTTATAAAGAAAATAGGTTCAAGGTACAAATAATTTATTTACCATCTGATTTACAGTGTAAGTAATTTTTATTTGTGCAATAAATAGATTATTTACATTGTAAATTTGGTATTTACTTTAAATATTTTCAAAACCTCACATTTATTTCAAAAAGTTTTAAAAATCTATTATTTCCCTTACTCTTCCAAATTCGTCTTACCAACTCTTTCCATCTTTTCAACCTTCCAACTCCTTACCAAATAAAGCATAATACAACAAATAACTAGAGAACTCAATGAATCTGGCAATAATGCAATTTAGATAGAACATCTTTTGATGTGATATTGGTATCTGCCAAATGCTTATTAACTGAGTTATTGTTGGGTTATTGATTTTACAGGATTTGAAATGGTTGAAAATGATGGGTTTCATCCGTAGTAGTGTTCATCGAGGGAGAAAAAAAAAAAAAAATTAGCTGTAGAAAAACGATATTTTTTAGCTAAAACGACATGTTTAGGACGAAGTTCGCACTTGTTTTGGTACGTCCTAGAAAACGATGTTAAAAGAAGACAACAAGTACGATGAAAACGCAACAAAAGCGGCGTCCTGCGAACAAATTGGTATGGAACTACAAGTCGTATGAAGAGACCACTGAAATTGATAACAAAATATTATAAAATCGATATCTTGTCTAGAGTGACATGTGAGAAGAGAAACGACATGTCAAAGGGCAATATCGTAATATGACCGTAGAAACCGCATCGCATAGACGACCTGTCCCGTACATAACGGCAGCATAACGAGATGTCCAACGAACTTGTCGTGTATATGACTTGCAAATTTTTCGTTAGTTTAATAAAAAATGGGAAAATTAAAAGGAAAAAACCATTTCCGTTGCCGGGAATCGAACCCGGGTCTCCTGGGTGAAAGCCAGATATCCTAACCGCTGGACGACAACGGATTTGTGCTGATTGTGAGAAATAAATTAATTATAACTGGACTTGACAAATAGCCTGCCCTATGCTTGCTTATTTTATGTTATTTATATAAATATATATTTGGGGTAAAAGTTGTGGTCTATTACTTGACACCTTCTCAACGTGGGTCCATTGTATTTGGCTAGTCTCACGCACTGCCGTAAATAAAGATGAGAGAGGAGAAGAATAATGTGGATGAATTCATATTCTATTCATTAGGCACCTAATATTAGAGCAGATAATTTCGAACACGGTACGATGATACGATATAAAAATGATACGATATAAACGAGTTTGGACCACACGAATATTAATTAGGTCATAAATGGGTTGACACGAATAACACGAAAATAAACGTGTTAGATTCGTGCTAGCTAGAGCCGGCAATTTCGGATACGGCACGATACGAAAACGACACAATATGAACGGGTTTGGACCGTACGAATATTAATTGGGCCATAAATGGGTTGGCACGAATAACATGAAAATAAACCTGTTGGATTCGTGCTAACACGTTTAACACGCTTAATTAAGCGTGCAATAAATATGCCAACACGACACGACACGACACGACACGGCCCATACGTTTATAGCACGTTTAAACTTAAAATAAAAAAAAATTATGAGTTTTTTTGCACGCCTCACCAACACTGCCAGGCTTCCTTTGAGTAATTAATAGTAGCTTCTATTATATTTATATTACTTTTTTGCCTTGGAAACTAAAAGTCCCACATGGAAAGTAAATGAAGCTCTCTCTCAATCCTTCTATGATAAATACCTCAAGCCCCTATCTTCCCCATTGGAGGCCCATGAAGTCTGCATTGCAAACAAATTGCAAGCAATTTGCCCATACTTCTCTGATGAGAGAGGAAAATGGAAGCACAGTTAAAAGTATTTAACAATTTAAAAATTAGAAAAAAAATTAAGATGCTATTATTTATCTTCTTGATGTTAGATTAATTACATTAATATATATTATTTGAAGTTGTTTAGATTATTTAGGTTTTAAAAAAATTATATAAAAAAATTAAATATTAATTTTTTAATCGTGTAATGATCGCGTCGTGTTATTCGTGTTATAGACGTGTCGTGTTCGTGTTTATATTTTAAACACGTTTATTAATCGTGTCGTGTTTGTGTTGAGTTTAATTGTGTCGTGTTATAAACGTGTTCGCACGAACACGACACACCGACACGAATTGCCACCTCTACCCAATATATGGCTCAGATAATGACAAATTCTTCCTTAATATGCCTGAAAGAATGGATCAAGTGTTCTTTAAATGTTAACATTATCTTTTATATTGGTTATTTTATCTCACAAAAGTCTACATATATGTGTCTATAAAAGACAAAATCTACTTTTCTAGTCACATTTAGACAAGACTAGTTATTCCAAAATGACATAGTATCCTTTATAAAAAAGTAAAGGATAAAGAGGTAAATGAATTTTTTTAAAATACTTTTAAAATAAATGACCATAACTTTCTTAAAATTAGGCAAATGATCGTTTATCAGTAATAAATTTAGTTTATTATTTATCAATATTAAACTCGATAAACTTAAGTGATAAACTAAGTTTGTTTAATAAATTCGTCAAATTTATTAGTGATGAACTTAAGTTTATCGAGTTTAATACTAATAAACCTAAAAATTTAACAGACGAACTCAGTTTATCATTGATAAACGATCATTTAACTAATTTAAAAAGTTATGGTCATTTATTTTAAAGAGGCCATTAAAAGAGCTACCCAGCCTAATTTTCCAAAAAGTAATTATGGTGCTCTAAAAGAGAAAGTTTAAAGACAATAACTCTAAGGCTCCGTCTATTACACCTTTCATTCTAATTTTTACACACCCCTAATAAAAAAGATTTATTTATTATTGTATTATCTATTAATAAAATTATTCTTAAGGACCAAAATATTTTTAATAAATACTCATTACACACCTATCTTAAAAATATATATATTCCTTTCTAAAAAATTAATGTATTATTTTTTTCAAAAAAATAGATATAGATACTAATATAAAAGAGTTTCCCATAAAAAATATATTGTGGTTTATTTCTTTTTTAGAATTCTTATTTTATTATTATTTTATATATAATAATAATAATAATTATATATCATTATAAAGCGTTTGATTTATAAATAACTAAAAATCATGTGCTTAGTTAAATTAACCACTCTTGAGTTTGATATAAATAATACAATATTTAAAAAAAAAAAACAAACTACGAATTCCTTTTTGTTTTTAAGTAAAAGAAATATAATTTATTCGATTCATATATAAACCCTTATAATTTACTACCAATTATTGTTCCTAGAATCCAAACTTTGGTTTGATAAAAAAGAAAAAAATTATATTTAGAAAATAGTCGCTTATTATATAAATTTTGAAAAATATATTTAGAAAAAAATTATAAGTTTATTTGGTGGGCAAGTGGAAAAAGGAAACTAATAATACTTATTTAAATATTGGGTCTTTTTTGGTATTTTAGGAAAAGTGTAAGAAGTAGAATGAGGGATAATTGAAGCAAAAAGTATATGAAAAGTAGAATAAGGGTGTTAATAGAAGCACCAATCTTTCAAATTTCCTTGCTACTAGAATACTTAGCATTGATTTTTTGAAAAGTTTTTATTAGTACTTGTACTCAAGACATTGTGCTTAAAACCAAAACTTATTGGAAAACGATACGCAATAAAATTTTAAAAATTTTTAAATCAAAATCTTTTCCAAATAACAAGTTTGACATGTTAAGTACATAAATTAATAAAATATTTTACGTATATTTTTTGTATACCAAAAACTGCAAAAAAACCGAATAGAGAATAACGCTTTAGAAGATCCTCAATCAACTAGTCTTTATTGCTATTCTTTTTTTCCATGATTAGAGTGTGGCGGTCGCACATCATACAGTCTTTCCTTTGGTGACTCTGCTTCTAACCATTTGAGAATTCCTAGAGCTAAAGTTCAAGATATTTAACAATAGCTCTCCAGGAGTTTTAGAGTTTCTCTGACTAGAGTACTCACTCTTTACTTCTTAAATAATCTGAGGAATAATGAAAAATAGTTCCCTCTATATAGTGGTCGAATATAGGGGTTAATCCCTATCATATTAGCTTCAAAATTCGAGTTTGGATCAACTTTTAGTGAAAAACACTCAAAAATGCATAATGGGATTATCTTATGTTCGGCCTGCCGAACTAGCTCCATCGGCCTACTGACCGAGCGATAATCTAGAAATCTCCAAATATCTTGTTTCACACGAAATTTTAGATAAAGCCTCAGTTTTAATTTAAATAACTCAATTAGAGAAGTTATTAGATTAAAACAGTCTTATGTAGATAATCTCATATCAAATAAAATATATCCAAATAATTCAACATGTTTATCTCAAATTAATTCACAAAATTAATACAACCAACAGACTAACATGAATTATTAAATCCGTTCTATCGAATTTTAACCAATTTAATAATTAACATAAGTCATCAATAAATAGGAAAAATAAGCCGTATCGTCACAAGAATTATTATGAGTTAGCAAAGGTGACTTGATAGATATATATAGATCAAGCTCCTATAATCATAAAATAATATATCCTAGATACATATATTTTATAGTTATCAACTCTGACACTACTCCATTAAAAGCTTAGAGTTGCACTCTTGAACTATATAAAATTAAGAAGCTTTAATAAACTAATCGTCTATGACATATCATGATGTGTAACATCCCCATAGAATATTCATAATCAGCTTAAGGATAAATTCTGTTTTACCTTTTTGATTATTTTTATATTATATTCTATTATCTCACTATTGAAATACTTACTATCTATAAATAGTATACCATTTTGTTACACCTATATATCTAGATGATTGAGCACTTTAGTCTTTCAATTACAAGATAATGCTTACAAGATAATATTATTAACTCTACAAAAAAAGCTATGGATTTCATATATGTGAATAACAAGTCTACGTCAATTAAGAGTCGTGTCTCCAATATACCGATATGCATATTATCATCAATCAGGATGCCATCTTTTGGTACATCAAAAGACATAAGTCAAGAATATAAGCCCATTAATTTATTTTATGATTAAGACATAATACATATGATTATCTAAAGTGAATTGATTAGACAAACAGAATTATTAATTAAACCAATTCAACTTTTTATCTCAATCTAATATATCGTCACCTTTGACAATATACTAATGTTTTTACTTGTGGAGTTCCACTCCGATGACTAAGACAAGTCATCTTCTGTTAGGGATGTAGACAATATAACAATCTTAACATGAATAAAATGTCCAACATTATTTTCTCAATTGTGGACCATATCATTTAGACTATCACCTTTAAGATTTATGTCTTTCGTCTAATCTGTCTATCATATACACAACCTTAAAGGTTTAGACTAACAGTCTTAGACTTTTGTTTACTTATCATATATTCAACAAAAATGAACATAAAGAGAACAACATTTAATATATGAATAATAAATAAACTCTTTTTGATTAAATGTCTCCGAAAACTTATTACATCATTTAATTCTTATGGCACCTAGTCTAATAAAACTCACGGTTATTTGTATGTAGAAAAATAAGAAAGTATTTTCATGTAGTGGTTGCATTATGCCTATTAGAAAAATATAGGGGTGACCTTTTTGAAAACAATGAGGTAAATTCTAGCATTTATAATTGGCCAATAGAAAAGGTCAATCCATTATTCCTTCTGATTGAGGACATTTTGTGAAAGACCTATTTTAGTACACTAATTAGCAAATACCTAGAATTGACTCAGAGGTGCTTTAAATAATAAAGTATTAGCCATGCTCTGTCAACAAAGAGAGTGTAACGAAAGTAGTGAAGAAGACATGATAGTAAATGAATTGAGAAAAAGAGTAAATGAACTGAGAAGAAGTAAAACAGAGAGAAGAAAGCATATATAGAAGCAAATGATATGCGAGAACAATATTTATAAACAAAAAAAAAAAAAAGAAATAGAATTAAACAATATGAAAAGAATAATAATAAGACACATAGGTAGCCTAATAAAACAATTTTAGAATACCAAAAAAAAAACAGCATATGTTTACTAATTTCTAAAAAAGTAGATAATAAAATAAAAGGGAAAAAGAGAAAATTAAAATAATAAACCCATATTTCTTTTAGTATTTTTTCTTTGCAATAATATAAAATGAAATAATAAATAAATAAAAAATCACCTCAACCTAGTATAAAAGAATTTTTCAAATTTTCTTTTCCTTATTTTTTTTACGTAATGCATACAAAGGTACAAAATTAGTAACTCATTAAATACTTTTTTTTCTTCTCACCAGATGAATAAAAAATTACAATATTAGAAATTTATTAAATAGATTTGCGGATAGCACGGATCATCAATCTAAGAAGACATATCATCAATCTAGACATCACTAATCATCACCAACATCATAAATGCGAGCCAAATATGAGATAAAAAAAACACATAAATTTACCTACATAACTAGAGCAATTCCTTCTCAATGAAGATCCAACCAAGTGAGCAAAAGCCTCCTTCTGAACAAAACAACAAACTAAATGAAAAAAAAATTGTAAAAACAAAAGACAAGATCAGAAAAGACATGACTCATAGATCAAAGAAAAAGAGAAATGAAAATTTCAAATTTCAAATCAAAAAATAACTAGAGAAGACATGCGTCATAGATCAAACAAAAAGTGAAATAAAAATTTTAAATTTCAAATCAAAAAATAAGAAGCTAACCGAAGGGACTAAAATAACGCTTAAACAAAACAAAAAATGAAAATAAAAAAAATGACCATACGACGAAATAGCCAAAGACAAAAGGAAAAAAAAATCAAGAATTGGAAAAAAAAGAAAAAGAGAAATAACGCACAAATGAAACAAAAGAGAAAAAAAGAAAAGAAAAGAAAAGAAAAGAAAATCAACCATAGAAGGAAGCAGTCAAGGATGAAGAAAAAAAAAAGCAGAAGATATCAGCCTTCAAATGGAACAACAAAAGGTAAAACCAAGCATGTAGGAGAGAGCATAGAGGCGTAGAAGGAAGAACAGCGGAACAACAAAACCACAAAAGGGAATGATAAGAGAAATGTAGAGGTTAGGGTTTTTTTTGGCGTCAAATGACAAAGATCCTAGCACAAAGAGGAGAGGGAGAAGGAATAAACTAAGTGCAAAAGCGTAAAATAACAGCAAAGGCGAAGATAACCAAGAAGCCTCTCGTAGAAATAAAAACAGAAGAGACAAATGAAGACAAAACAGACATAACACACCAATGGGAGAAAATGACCAAGAAACCACCATCAGAAACAAATAGTAACAGAGACAAATAAGAGCAAAACAGGTAAAACACACCAAAAGACTGAGAAAGGAAAGCACTGTACAAACTACAGTGATTTCAACCTCTTCTTTAGCACATAGTTATAATGTGTCTTTCTTCCAAAAGATGGTTTAGTATGGGCTGACTACCAATTTATTTGGGAAAAAATCCCCGTTCTTGTGTCTATTTAAATATAATTTTTTACCTCTTTTATTTCACGAATAATAATAATAAGCTATCGCTTTATTTTAAAAAGATTATAAAAAGAAAAAGAAAAAACCTTTGCTCCATAAAATTTTAAAAAATACTAAAATTAACTTAAATTTTTTTTTTTTACTAAGATAGCTTTAAACATTAGTTAGCTTAAATTAAACAAAAAAGATTTTATTAAGAAACATTCAAAAAAACTCAAGAAAAGAAAAACAAAAAATATATATAAATAATAGAGAAAATATCGATCCTATGCCTACTTCTTGGTAGGGGTATTTGACAGATGTTACGAATTCATTTTATGCGTTTTAGCTTAAACTAGAACCAATTTATGCATCTGTGGTTTTAACAATCGTAACTTTATACATACATATGAGGTGAATTTTACAGTAAAGTATGAAAAGAATCCTATGACTTGTTTTAAACCGTCAAATCCATATAAGATTTTGTCATTTTTTATATATTTTTATTTGCATGTCATTTTGACCAGATATTTGATATCTACTAGTGACTATTAAACTAAAATTAATACATCGTAAATTTATTATCACAATATACAAACGATTGTTAAATAAAAAGTATGTACACTCAACTTCTTTAATGAATCCATTATTGTATTACACCAATAAAAACTAAACTAAAACTCAATAACTCATAAATTATCACTGCCAAATAATAAATGTCTTAAATTGGAATTTTTTGTTAATTTAGGGTCCTATTGGTATTATTTTTATTTTTAAATTTTTAAACAGAAAAACAAAAATATTTTCTCTTGTTTTTATTTTTTATTTTTTAAACAAAAGAATATTTTGATAGCTCTTATTTGTTTTATATTTTTAAAAATAAAAAACAAAATTACGTTTGATAACCTTACTCTTAATGCATTTTTTTAAATAAGAATAAAATATCATTGACTCGGGGCGAGAAGTCAAGGTTAAGGCTGAGATCATATCAAGGAGCCAAGAGTGAACAGATGAGCAAGGGTCGAAACGAGATCAGAGTTATAGGGAACCAAAATTGGATCGACAGGCCAGAGTTAGGGTTAATATTGGACTAACATGTCGGGACTGGGATTGGAACAATAAATCAAGGTCGGGGCTAGGAATGGACCGATAAGTTGAGGTCGGGTTGGAAAAAGACCGACGGGTCGGGACCGAGGTCCTTGCTGTTAATTGCTCCATTTCCTTTCACAGTTTGTTGTATTCTATTATTCTTAAAAAAAAAAATTAAATGTATTATATTATTCTTTTTTTAGTGTTCCATACACGTAGTCCACTTCCTTTTTTTTTTTAATTATTGCTTTTTCACATGTTCCATATTATTTTATTGTCCTCTTTATTGTGATTTTATTGTTTATGGATGGTGATGTTATTGTTTTCAAAATTTTAAAAATTTTAATAAAGTTTAAAAAACAAAAAAAAAGGAAACGATATCACCGAACACACTTTTGGATTTTTTTTTGTTTAAAAAAGTGATACTGAACAGATGCTTAATTTAAAAAAAATGGGAAAATGACATGGAAAAAATATTTCAGTTGCCAGGGTGAAAGCCAGACATCCTAACCGCTGGACGAAAATGGAATTGTGGCTTTTTGTCTCAAACATCATATTATGACGAAAGATATGCAACTTTTTACAACAGTTAAAAGTAAAAGAGTTTGCGCGTTAAGCACTGCAACTGCAAGTATAGCCACAATCAGAAGCTCCTAGCGGACAGCAACTTAAAAAAAAAAAAAAAAAAGCACGGTGAAAATGTTGATGTGGACGGAATTGTTCCGAGTTTTAATTTACAGATAATGTCGACGAAAATGTCGATGTATTATTATACATCGCCTAAACCTACCATGATTTGATATGGTCACATTATTATAGCGTGTAACTATAAGAGTTTAACATTGCACAGTTTCTTAACCGGGCACTTTTCCCGCTAACAAATATTATCACCCTTTTGTCTAAAATGACATGAGAAAAGAAGAGACGAACTAGACCACCAACATTGAAAGAGAAATCGAAACAAATGTAGTAATGTTTACAAAGACAGAAATCTCAAACTGGAATAGAAGTCTTTACAATTAGGGCACCCAAAAAAAGAAAATTAGACACAGCCATACAAATACCTTATTCCTTGTAGATTATTATTTCTTGACCTTGGGGTGAAAAATACAATTTACTTGATATCATTTCCACACCCCTTGACCCATTAAGTACTCCCACCAGGGTAATTGCAAGCATTGTAACCTACAATCAATGGGAAAAAAGAATCAATTCGGAAGAACTAAACTAACAAACCAACAAAAACAGTTCAGCTTAAAGCGGAAAAGACAGATTGAAAGCTGAAAGCCTAAAAGTGACTGAACTACCACATTTTCAATAGAAATTAAGCACAAAAATTAAAAGCTACTTCTCTTTTTAGTTGTCCTATTGAAAAATAAGATTTGCTATTCGTGTCTGACGAGAAATGTTCTCACCTAATGCGGATAGGTTTATAATAACATAGCTAAATTATGATGTGTGGCCCACATCAAAAAAGAAAATATAAACATAGACCCACAATGGTGAATTAATAAGTGGTGACAAGAAATCATTTTATGTCATGTCCCACCCCATGGAAAATTGGCTATCCATAGATATGAAGTTGAGCCATTAAAATTGCTTGATTTTTGTACGAAAAAAGCTTAGCTACAGAAGATGCTAATGGAAGAGCTTACTAGGATTTGTGGACGTGACGGTGGCTGTTTGAGAGAAATCACAATTCCATGGATTCTTGCCAAAAGTTTGGTAATAAAGATTCATGGCATAGGCAGCATGTGATGCTACAGTGTTTGGCTCGAAACACGCGCCTCCTGGTTGGATCGGGCCACAGTCGATACTTTGGCTGCAAGCATAGTCGAGATTGGCCTGCAATTGAGCATCAGAGACGCCGGGCTTAGGAACGCACCACTGCGACGTAGCTGGTAATGGAGAGGGAGTCACTGGAGTTGTTGATGGACCCTGAAACAGGCAGATCAAAGTTACGTAATCAAGTGGCAAGTGCACGGACCTAACGGTTCATACTTTCATGGACAATCTCCAAAGGTTCTCGTATAAATTTTGTGGCAAACTAACGTGACAACTTTTAATCACACAAGTCAATTGCAAGCAGTGGTTGCAAAATTAACTAAGTGGTAAATTCATACATCTGCCTCAATATTAAGGTCTAAAGTTCACATTTCCTATCTTTGGTTCAATAATAATAATAATAATAATAATTACAAGTGTGGTTACTCATTTTGACCTTCATCAAATAAATGTGTGACCTAAAAGTTACAATGTGACTTGGTTCCAAAAAAAAAAAGAGGGAAAAATATGCACATAAATTTGGTGCCTCTAGTTATAGTGTTTGCATATTTTATCTACGTGTGAAATAGCATTATTCTTTAGCTAGTAAATTGAAATTATAATTTAGCTACAGCAAAGTCAACTTACCAACTACATGTCATTATTTCAACTATGACAAGTACCTAAAACTTTTTTTTGCTTTAGAATAATTAAAAACTCCTAAACGTTCTCCGTCAGAGAAAGGCATATGGCCAACAAGAAATTTCGAGATTGGCTTTCTCACCTGGCTAGCCTTTGAGAGACCAACATCGTATGTCATGGTTAGATCAGGCTTAAACAACCCGAACGCCCGTTCAGACCCTGGACCGGGTTTCAAATTCTCGTCATAGAGTGCAAAGATGTATGTATCCACAGATTTTCCAGGCATCAATGGTGTCCCAACCAGTGATCGAAGATGAGCAATCAAATTCCCATTGTAGGCCTTGGCATTCTCCACGCTTGGCCCAACTTCGTTGCTGTCACCGCGGTATGGCCATCCTGTCTCGGCAACCACGATCTCAACATCCTTGAATCCAATTGAGTTCAAAGCAGAGTGTACGGCATCAACCTGCACATGATAACTTTGCCCGCTTCATACTGTTGTATACTATGAATTTTGCTTGTTACATATGACTTTAGGGACATGTTTACCAAACTTTAGGAAGGCAAGTAAAGGAATAAGAATGAAAAATCATTGACTTCTTTTTAAATGTTTTACTTATCTACGAGGAATGAGAAATAATAAAATTGTCTTTCTAGTGTATACTAAGCCTAAGAATAAAAATCTTATCAATATAATTACGACAATATATTTTCATATGATTAAATAATCAACGGCATAGTATACAATTGCAAAAAAAAAAAAAGGAGACTTCAAAATATTGCATGTCATTTAATATAATTTTGTGTCACCAAATAAAAAAAAAAATGCATATTATACAATATTTGACTTCATCAAAGGATTTATGATTAAATTTGGTGTTTAGTCTCTTTAATTGAGAATCAATTGGTGCTAAAACTAATATTTACCTTTCTCATTTCCTAACCATTCGTGATTTTTTAAACAAAACAATAAACAGGCCCTAGGTCTCTTGCCACATTGGTTTCATTTTAACATCGCTTAATTAAAAGAAAAGAGTGAGAGAGAGAGAGAGAGAGTTTATCTAGCAAATTTGTGCTCCCATCAGGCTCAAGGAAAATAAAATGAAAGAGGTGAAACAAGGTGACTAGCTTTGGTTTGGTGGTCCAGTAACAAAGAGAACCAAAAATTAGTGGTCCCAATGTTTAAATACAATGTGGGTCGCAAGCTTTTCTAAGCCCATCACACTATAAACAATGATAAAGGAAACATTGGATGGACTTGTCTGTAAGTTATTGGAAGAGCCAGCCAGTCAGTCATCAAAACACAAGAAGTCCCATCCAAGCATATTTCAAGGCTCCTATTAAGTGAATGATATCGCAAGGAATAGAAGGAATTACATTACCACCTATGTCTTCAATTTTAACTCTTCTTGATGCATGAAACGGAGAGAGAGAATTGTGTGGTAGGGTATGAAAATTTACAGTAACGTATAAGCTCTAGTTTTGTTGGATTATTATAAATTTTTTAATTTGGTTGGATGTGATTGTAATATGATCTAAAGCAAAATATACCTTATAAAATAAAATAAAATAAAATAATCAACAAAAGTATTTTGGGTTTGGTTTCATACTTAATTATTGAGTATGTAAATCATCATAACACAAACAAAACTATAACCAACACCCAAAAGAGAAAAGATTGTTTGTTAACTTTACCCATCAATTCAAAATTAAACTAATACACTCCTCTGTGTGTGTGCATATATATATATATATATATAGGAAAATACACTCGTATAGTAGCAAAAAAGATTGAAAGAACTGAAACCTAATCCTAACAACTTCTGGCAAAAGCTAAATCTAAAATCCAAAGAGCTAATACTACTAAATAAAAAGGAAGAATAAACTATAAAAGAAGAGTAATGCCATATGTATCTCATATTTTATCTTATTTTTATTACCAATGCACGTGAGAAATTAAATTTTATTCTTCTATTAGTAGGTATTCAAAAAATTGAAACTAATTTGCATTAGATAGTTGGCGACCTTAGTTGTAGGGTATTAAAATTTTTTGAATGCCTTCTAGTACAAGAATAAAATTTTATTCTATATTAAAAATTCTAAAGAAAATAAATTATTGCCTGGTGGTCATTTACTTATCAAGTCAGTCAAGTCAACAATAAAAAACTAAAAATAAATTCATAACAAAGTTATTGTCCGACGTAAATGTTGTGGAGAAAAGTATGCATTGGGGCCCAAAAGTCAACATATGCTTTCTTCCTCCTTTGACTTCCACGTCTACCAACCTTACTGATACGGGAGGGGTAGCCTCGTAATTTCAACGTAATTATTTAACAATCCCAAAAACAAAACAATTAATTAAAAAAAAAAAAAAAAAAAAACTACAATCAGCACATTCCGTTCGACTTTAACTTTGAAGCTAACACTCACCTGAGCATCGAACATGTTCAAGTACTTGATTCCGGTCCCCGAGTCGACGCGCCCCGAGTTCGGCTGGAACAAGCAAAACGCCAGCGTTTCGGGTCTCGGGTCGCTCTGGTACGCGAAAAACGGGTACGGGTTTATGGCGAAAGGTGACCCGTTGTCTTTCAAGAACGCCAAAACTCCCTTAAGAGTGTCCTCCAATTCGGGTCTGAACCGACCCGAAGACGGAGGATCCGACTGTCCCAGCACCGACATCACGTGGACCGTCGAGACCCTCACCTTCCCACCGAGCCCGGCCGCCGCGAGTGCGTTCTGGACATTTCGCATCGCCGGGAGGAGCTGCAAGACCAGAGACCCGTCGCCGGAGCTCAGGACCTCGTTCCCGACGGTGACGAGGGCTATGTCGCTCGCCGGATAGAACGGGACGACGTTCGAGTTGACCCACTGAATCGCGGCGTTCGGATTGGAGGCTAAGGATGGGATGTCGCCGTTCGAGGCTCCGATGACGATTTCGATGCCGGTTCCGGCGAGGGCGGTGATGATCGCCGGGTCGGCGCCGAAGAGCCTGACCTTCTTGATCGACGTCGACTTGAGGAGGCTGGCGGTAGCCGCCGGCGATGGGAGGTTGTCGGCGTCTTGGCCGTAGTTGACGCCGATGAAGGATTGCGACTCTGCGAAAAAGCAACAAAAGAAAAAAAGAAAAAAATTAAGGAATTAAGACGAAAGCGATGTCGTTTAGAGCCATTTTTTTTAGCAGTGGGAACTGACCTGCAGAGTAAAAGGCCGTGAGTAAGAGGACGAGAAGGAGAAGGGAAATGGAAGGTTGTGAAAGCCAGGCCATGGTTCTGCTTGCAGTGTTTTAGTTAAAGATATATATACATATATATATATATATGATATGAATGGAAGTAATGTTTGTACGTGTTTATGTAATATATATGTCGAGACGGAATGTTAATGTTAATGTCAATTAATGTTGTTTTATGTGTGTGTTTGTGTTAGAGATTATATACATATATATATATATGTATATGTAGAGAGAGAAATAGAGAGAGATTTTAGTTGATGGATAAGAAGGGTAGTAGAAGCGTGCGTGGGACAAACGCTGGAGTGGCTTGATTTTAATAATTTATTCTATGTGAAGGGGGTGAAACCGGCGGTGTAGTTTCTGAGTAGTAATGGATGGCTTTGTGAGCGTATGAGAGAGAGAGAGAGAGAGAGAGAGAGAGAGAGACAAGGAGGGGAGGAAAATTCTTCGGTGGCCTGGAACTTGTACAGCCTCATGGGGAGGGACCCACTGGTGTAACTTATCTTAAACTTCCAAATTTCCTCGCTATTAACCTATACTGCTATAATGTTGTATAATGGTAGTTTTGTACGCCCATAGGGACAAAGAAATGGCTCATGACAATATCGTATGACTACAGCGTTTAGAAACACTTGATTTAAACTAATAGTATAGTCTTAAATAGTATAAAGTGCTAAAATATTTCAAAACAAAATACTTTGAATTATTACTTTGAATCAAACTTGTTAAACACTCTTGTAGAATATTTCGAATATTTTTACTATGCAAAGTTTGATCCACATGCAAAATTTTTTTTCTTACATGGAAATTTTGTTGTTGTCATTATTCATTTATTCATTCATTTATAAGATTATTATTTTTATGAGTAATTTTTTTTTGGTTTAAAGATAAACAACCGACGTTAACATATTTTTTTTAGACCTATCAAAAGACCTATATATTAACAAGAATGTTCTTCAAAGGTTTTACAAGCGAGTCTTGCCTCTTGAATGTGAGCAGAGTCACTACAGCCCCACCAAATGTGATATTAATAAGATGTGATGTGATCCCAAGCACTCTCAATCAAGCATTAAGGTAATAGAAATCAAGCTTTCATATTTAAATATCCTCAAAATGTAATAGAAGACTAGAACCCGTGACCAATAATCCACCATGGTACTCTGTCACTGCAAGGCCACCATACTCTATGGTATTCTAATGAATGCGTTATATGGGTAGACTTTTAATTTGTGTAGTAATTTAAAAGCACGTGCCTGTGCATGTGCATATCCAAATTGTTGAATTTTTTATTAAAAAAATTTTAAGATTTGTTTAGGTACATGATTCAAACTAAAAGTTTGAATTGAAAAAACTATAATAATTTAAATTTTATGGAAGATAATATTATAGCAAAGTACTTTTTGGTTCAAACTAGTGTTTTTAAACATACTATTAGTTTTTTTTTTTTTTTTATTGATTGGTTATTTGAGAGGGAGTTATTTTAGTTGAGCACATTTGATATAGAAAAAATATATTTTAGAGATTTTTAAATTTTGGCAGAGACATATTTAAAGGTAACGATTTTGATAGGGACAAATTAGATACAAAGAAGTATTTTAATGACATACCTTTAAAACACACAAATTTAAAAGAAATGCTAAAAAGAAAGGTAAAAATGAAAAAAAAAATAAAATAAAATCTTTGGTGAAAAAAGCCAAAAAAAAAAAACCTAAAAAGAAAGATAAAAATTAAAAAGATAACCCCGTTTGGTTTTATTTTCAAAATTTTTAGAAATGTTTTCACACGTTTTTTGAGTTAAAAATTTTAAAAACACTCTCAGCACAATTCCTAAAAAATTCTTATTTTTCAAAACAAAAACATTTTTACCCATTTTGAAAACAATACCAAACAACCCCAACATATTTAGGCGTGAAAAAAAAAAATCAACCACAATGGCACCGTTTTGGTTTAATAGGAGGAGACGTTCTCCTTTCTATATATAGTTATAGAAGCAGATGGGGAATTCATTAATGCTTTGGGACAGAGAACCCAAAAGGTCCTCCTAGTGGGAAAGGGTTCCATTCTTTGTGACTTCTTTTCTGTCTTTCTTTCTTTTCTTTTTTCTTTTTTTCATGTTTAAAATCAGCCATAAACTCCATAAGTCATCTAGGTTTATGGTCAAAGTAAGACGGTACAATTTCTAATATTGTATATAAGGTTATATAGGGAGTGTTTACTTGTTCAAGTAAATCCTACAACACACTTGGCATGTATAAATTGATGGGTAGTCTTGCTTAATATCAATATTATAGGCTTACGGATATTACTAACTGGATATGGCTTTTAGTTTCTTCAATGATAATTTACATAATCAGATTTTAAAAAAAAAAATCTGTGCAATGACACAAGTCACAGGTAACTATTTTTTTTTTTTTAAAAAAAGTAACTATCTGTAACATTATTATATGAGAGAAGAAAAAGGGCCAGCAATAGAAGTTGCATTATAAAATCAGATTTGCCGTTTTTTTATCATTATGGTGGTCGTCATTATTATTATTGTTGTTGTGTTATTATTATTATTATTATTATTATTACAACGTAAGATATTTACTGCATTATTTAAAATGTCTAGGGCCTTTCGGGAAGAATGAGGCAAATATATTTTTTTTTTACGAAACTTTTTTAAACAAATAACATGTTATGAGGTATTTAAGGTAAAGAACATTTATACAATGTAAATAAACTATATTTAGAGGGTAAATAAAATGCGTTTATGGCTAAATAATTTACCTCAAATATTTTACAACAAGCTCTTTGTGTTTTTAATTTAAAAAATTGTTATTTACTGTAATTTTTTTTTAAAAAAAAGGGTGGTGTAGCTTATGATAGTTCCATTTTGCTTAAAATTACATTAAAATTAAAAAAAAATGAAATGGACAGTTACTAATACATATTTGATAGGTGAAAAACATAAATCTACCAGTAATTAATTATTTCAAGCGCTAATGTAGAAATCTCCATAAAAGTCCAGTTTACACATGAAAAATTATGGCAGCCAGAAGTAAATGGAAATCTTCAACAATTTTTTTCTTCAATCATAGGTTAGATGAAGTAGTCACTATTTTTTTTTTTTTTTTTTTTTTTTGGAAATGTAAAGTTACATCACTATTGGAAGGCTGAGATTGTACGAAGTGGGTCCTCTCTCATTCCTCTAACCAATTTATTACGGTATATTTATACGGGTGGGAACAGTTTACTCACCGCAAGAAATAATGCAGAGTCTAATTAGATCTTGGCATTTTTTTTTAAGAAAAAACCCTTAAAAAAGCTAAATCAGTGCTCATTTATAAATTCATGATTATTATGTGCCAAACATCGACACAGGATTTTTTTTTTTTTTGGGTTAAGAATGAATAAAAGCAAAATTAGTCTCAAATAAATTTTACATAACAAATTAGAGGAACTTTAGAGTCCGTTTGATTCGTTCGTTCGAATCACGGTTTGAATTATTTTGCTACAGTATTTTCTCTCATAAAAATTTAAATCTTCATTTAAATTTTTTCCTCAAAACCTATCAACCAAACATATTAACAATTTTTACTGGAAAGGTTCGATCTCCTGTTATAATACTGTCAAGTGACGGAAATCCATATCTTATCAGGAGGTTTGGAATGTGACATTCGCAGAAGAGAAACTATACCGCATGTTTACCATTGCTAGCCAGTTTGAAGCAAAGATGCTTTATTCACTGAATAAATAAATAAATAAAAGTGATGTTTTCCACAATGATTAAAAATCATATGCTTACCAAACTATGCATGTGCCAGAGCATGGGAAAAGACGAATCTCTTAGAGACCTCAGTCAAATCACCCCACGTCAAGCCTTGTGTGTGAACTAAATTCTAAAATCGTAAAGGTAGAATTACTTTTCCTTTTCAAAAGAAATTATCAAAGTGGTGTCACTCCCTCTACACAAATGTCCAATTAGGGTGTCTAATTTCAATTAGAGTGTTTAATAATTAAGTTAAAACTTAAAGTTAAGACAGAAATATTGTAGCATATAAAAGTTTCACATTATAACATATTTTTATTTTATATTTTTTTTATGTAAGAGTTTTACAATATAACAGTTGAGACTTTAAGTGTATTTGGCAATGTAATTAAAGCTAAAAGTTAAAACAATGTTACTGTAGCATACAAGAGCTTTACATTATAGCATAGTCTTGTTTTATATTGTAGCATATAAAAGTTTTACACTGTAACAGTTTCAATTATATAGTTAAAACAGAGTTGATAAACGCACCTTTTTGTGTCAAGGACGGAACTAGGATTTTATTTCAACAGGGGCACTAATAAAAACTATTTTTTTAATTTATCAATATTATTTTCTTTACATACTTCTGATAATATTCTCATAATTTAAAAGTTAAATTTTATATAATTATTTAATATATAGTATAAAATTAGAAAACAAAAGGTCGGCAAACAGAAAAGAATTCGAAAGGCAAAGACCAAAGAGGGAAAAAAATTCAAGAAAAGAAAAGGAAGACGAAAATTCAAGTCAAGAATAAATAAAAAAAAGGTGTTCTAAAAAAAATAAGGTAGGTTAGTGCGCCGCGCTTGTGGGGGCACAAATTCCAGAGAATGGTTAGAAACCTAAATGGAGAAGGAAATGATGATATCACGTTGGGGGTGCACGAATTAAAGACTCTAATTTAATCTGAGTATGTGGTACTATTATAATTTCAACGCTTTATACACATATTGATTAAATCTAATTATTTCACAAATTTTCTTTGAACTATGTTTTTTAACAATATGTTTCTTGAACTTTAAAACATACTTGATTTGCCTGCATATCTACGATTTGTCTTCGATCCTCGGTTAGATTCTATCAAATTTTTGGACAGAAAAGATGAATTGTCTTTTTTTTTTTAGAGTTTAAGTAAAATATTTTAGTTTCATTAAGTGTCCTTTTCTTTTAAAAATATTATTTAGATGCCAAAAGTCACATATATTAGCTTCTAGGTACGGTTAGTACAAAAAAGAGGGGATAAAAACCAAAATACTCATTTAAAAAAAAAAAAAAACTCACTAATAAGTTGAGTAAGGATATATCTCTTGGATTACAAAGATCTTTGCTTAATAAACACCAAAAGAATTCTAACAGGAAAAAAAAAATAAAAGAAACAAACAAACATACCCAATTGTCTACAAATTCCAGCATGTATGAGGTGATATTAGATCTTTTTGTTAAGTTAATAATCTTGTAATGCAGGGGATATATTCTTGCTTATGTACCGCAAAGGATAGTTTTTAGGATTTTTTTTTTAGTTTGTAAGTTAATAAGTTTGTTACCATAAAAAAAGATCCATACTTAAATTTTTTATCCTATGTTAAATTTTATTTTATTTTTTGTGTAACAGTTTTTCGCTTTTGTTTGTTAATGAGTCTATTATTGCGAAGTACATCTGAACATGAGTGTGGATTTTTGATGAGTTTCTTAGTGAGTTTTTTATTTTTATTTTTTTTTGTTTTTTTCCTGTGTTGTTCTAACAAGCTCTAGAAACTAACATATATGATTTTTGGCGCCTCATTAATGTTTTAAGGGAAAGGCAGTTAATAAAACCAAAGTATTGTACCTAACTCTAAAAAAATGAACAATTCAGCTTTCCCGTCCAGAAACTTTGACAGAATCTAAAAAGGGAGAAGTTTGAGACAAATCATAGACCGGGGGCAAAACAGATACATTTTGAAGTTCAGGACGTAGTTTGGAAAAAATTTGTGAAATTTATCTTTCCAAATACCACCACAATGATTCAGTCTCAAATAAATATTTTAGCTCTTCAAAACGCCTCACAAGAAGAAAAATCTCAGCCAAGATATCTCCATTCAAAACAATACTTTAACTGTTTTTACCACAGCTTTAGAAGTCAAGCCAAATGAAAACAGCTTCAAAACCATTCTTCCATCTTCAAAATAGCAAAGATGGCATACAAAATATAAAATGTACAAAATTAATAAAAACCACAATACAACACCCATCTAGAAACAAGCTGCTGAAAAAAATATATATCATGCTGAAAAGCAAGGTTTGATAAAAAAAATATACAAAGGATTGACCGAAGCAGAACCATCAACCTCATAAAGTCACCATTATATGCCGAAACCAATCAACTCAACAGAAGAAAATGAAAACCACTCTCAAATGCTCCATCAATGGAAGGAGCGGAGAAAATTGCAATTGGCAACTGAAACAAGTACCAATTACCCTCCAGAGTGGGAGACTGGAGTGGTTTCAAACCGACCATCCTTGAATACATGTACATACTGTTGTGGCAAAGCATGCTCACCCTGCATGACCAGAAAAGGTAACCTATAATTAACAAACCAGTAACAAATTTTCAGTTGTGCTACTTTTTTTTTTCTTTTTTTAATATTAATCAAAGATAGAATCATCGAGATGCATTTTCCTTCTTGAACAGAAATATTTATACAGGGAATAACATCTGGCAACTACTTCTGAATGAAAGAGTAAAGAAGCCCATGGTGGGTCAAAAGTCATCAAGGACATGATTGATCATTGATGCATACTCCATATCATGACACTGCTAAATTAAACATTCCAAAATCCAAAATTTCCTTGTACCATAATCAGCCATCAGGGAAGGCACAATACTGGTTGATTGCATTTTATATGGTCAAGGCATTGCCTTAATAAGTTGCATGTCTATCGCTGCCTGGCAATAGATTAATCATGTGTTCCTAGCTGTGCAGTTTACAATTTTGACCAATATGCTTTCCTGGTTTAATCAGTTACCAAACTGCTACACAACTAGATATTATCAACAAAGCCACAAAGGAGATGCTGCTAATCAGCGTACATTCTTCTTGATAGCGAGGGCCATAGCCATTTTTCACTAAGGAGGAAATTTTGATAAATTATGTGTATCAGATTTTTAGTCATTTCGTCATCTAGGAAAAAAATAAGGATTTAAAGTCATTTCTCTTCCTAACTTTCAGCTTACTTAAGAAGATATGGTTGCAACAAAATTGCTTAGTTTCCACCCTTAGACAACATCTTTCATCTGGGAACACTCTCTAGCTTTTCAATGGAATTAAACGTTTTTCTTTTGGTAGAACAACAGACCTAAACTTAATGAACTTAAAATCACGTGCAATTAATTATAAATGCCAATTCTACCAAACCATTACTCAGATGAAGTCAGCAGTGATTAAATGCTAACAATATGGATAAATTTCACAACTTAAAACTTGATGAAGGTTATGCATGAGGATGATGAGAATATCAAATCCTTGTCTTGCAGAAAAACAAAATCAAGGAAACATACCCAATCACCATCTGCCACAAAACCAGGCACCAACACGTTAATCTCACTTGACTTAGCAGTTGTAATTGACGCTCCAAGAGAGTCTTTGCTTAAATATAATTGGCAGCCCGCTGTATTGTCTACAGAGATTGTTGGAGCTGAACCCTAAAAGCCACAAAACAAATAATTGAATGTAACATGTCCACCTTTTTCTGTCAAAATGTTGCTCTAAACCTTATTCTCAACATAAAATACGAAGCCAACACATGCCGATCCACCAAACTTGGTAAATCATGAAAGATTTGAATTGATCCATAAAATCATCAAGCACATTCATGGGAACAACATATACCTGGCACTGCACCTCAACCCCATTGCAATTTACAATCTCACAAGCAGCCACAACTTCCTGTGTATACAAGTGAAGAACTTTGATGAGACTAGATACTTGAACACCATACTTCAACAGTTGTTGCCTGAACTAATTACAGCATACTCACCATAAACACCACTCCCATCTTGGTACATTTATCAACGGTAATGTTATTGACTTTCCCTGCACATTATTAGATAATGATAAATCAACATGGCCATCTATAAAGTACATTCAGCACATGCATGTAAGCATAGAGATGTAAGCAGGTTACAGCTACGCTTCATAGTTTATTGATATAACAGGAAATACACTTTGAAAAACCTGAGTTACCTTGAACCTGCAAAACAGAATCTTTGCATCCAAATATGTATACAGATTGTTTCGCATCACAGTCATCAATCACCAAATTTTTCCTCCCAATTTGGTTCTCAACAACCCATCTGCAAAGGGGTCATGGAAAAACGAATTCAAAGGCATTCACACACATACTAACATGATAGCCTTATGTCATCGACTCATTTTCCCTATACAAATGCAAACATAAAATAGAAATGATGATGCTCACTTGCGACCCATTTGAAGCTCTAGTTTTGGAGGACCTGTCTTAGAAAAAGAGGGTGAACTGGTACGAGTGTTCTTTTCACTGGCACCAACAACACCACCTCTATCTGTGCGATTCTTTGTCTTCATATCATCTGTAACCTTTTTTAAACCTAGAAATAAACAAAAAATAAAATAGCAATCAGCCCTGTATGCTTCTAAAACAAGCAAACAGACAAGGTTAAAAGCAAAAAATGATTAACAAATCGGAAAACTACCAGCAGTCACAGGCTTCCCAGAATTAATTTCTTGGAAAACAGCAGACATCCCCTGTTTGGGAGCTGATGATGACGCTTGAGAAGATTCAGAAGTGAAGAGAGAAGCTGGTGGAGGAGGTGGAGGGGCAGGGGCTTTTGGTGTAGGTGCTTTTGTTGGAGCAGCAGTGACAGGTTTACCAGTGGCACTCCAAACTGGGCCCAAAGGATAGTAACTCTTAACATAGTCTCTCAGACCAGGTAAATAAAGCTCCTTCAGGGCTTTGGCCCACTCAACATGGTGTGGGTCTTTGCTTTTGTACTCTACCAGAATCTGAGTTTATAAATGCCACGTGTCAGAACCTACCCCGTAACGATTTTTATTGATGAATCAATATAAATGCAATAGAGGTTATATGTGTAGGAATTATCAGAAATTGCTTGTGCCTTTCCCTATTACTTGGAAGGTCAGGAGGCTCTTTTTCTATTAACGATCTGTCAGGAATTATGAATCAGCTTAAGCTGTACTTTCAGATTGGTAAAAAGACTGGGCGAAAAACTAATAAGGATGCCTGAATTGGAAAAGCAATTATTTGTATCTTTGATGCTGAACAGAAGGCGGAATCTCTTTTGAAGCATAGGCAAAGCTTGTTAAGGAAATAAAGACTCAATTTTAGATGACTATCCGAAGGGACAAAAAACTCCAGTTTTTAATTAGTCTTGGATTTGTTTGCACAAAATCTTTTGATTGTTTCTACCTGGGTGACAACTAACTGTAGAATTTCTAATAAGGTCTCCTTCCTGATTGAAAGTAAATAAAAAATCACCATCACCAGTGATCCGGAATCATTAGTGATTTGGATAGTATGCTGCAAGGAAATAAGGCGTGCAGCTAACCAGCACATGTAATTCTGGAACCAAGCAATAGCAACATGCTATTGACAATTTGAAACATTAACTTTAGAGTAATTAAATAGATCAGATCATCCTACAACTTTCCACATCTTGCTTTCCTTTGCTTGCAGTGAAACAGTATATAAAACATGAAATCATTGCTTCTTATAGGACTAGCAAGTTAAGCGTACCTTGTTGTTGTAGAACTCAGCCATCTGCCAACTCTCTTCCACATGTGCAATAGGCATGCTCATTCCTTCAAAAAGTGAACATAAATTTTATGGAGAATTTAATTTTTTGTTTTCACTTTCACGAAACAAGATGGGAAGACACCTATATGTTTTGCTTGCTAAACTGCTTACCACAATCTTTTCCTGTATACGCAATCCATGCTAAAGCTGAAAGACTATCAGCAGCAGCCTTCAAGTGGTTAAAAAAATCAGACCGCCTCCCTTCTGTCAGTGCATTTGCTTTCTTGATTACTTCATTCAATGGCTTCAGAAATTCCGCCAACTCTGCAAGGTCTGGCTTCTGCACAATTGCAGGGAAAAAAAACTATCGAATCAAAATAAGCCATTATCAAGGAAAGGCATCACGTCCCAATATAGTTAAGTAGATTATACCACACGGAAACAATTGACCGTTCACAGCAAATGGTCATGCTCAGAGTATGACATATTTACCAATTTATTGATAAAAGGACCCTCAATTTTCGATATCAAAACCAAACTGATACAAAACAAAAATTATCCAAAATGGGGCCACGTACGAGCTAATGACCAATAGGTAAATCCCAATAACTCCAAGTTAGATTTATAATTCCCCATTTCACAAACCTTTACAACCAAAACCCGACCCTAAAACCCTAAAACAGAAAAACGTTCGAAATCACCAACCTGAGTTTGCTTAACCTTGACCAGAAGCTCTCTGAGAACAGCAAAAGCTTCCTGGAGAATCTTGGAGACCTCGGAAACCTGTCCCCCAATGTTCTCCGCCGCAGCAGAAACCCTAGCCAGGTACTGCCCCGTCAGATCGTCTAATGCCAGAATCGACGGATCCACCGGCGCCGCGTCGTCGCCGCCGCTCTCCGGCGAACCTCCGGCCCTGAAGCCTCCCTTTGAGAGCGCCTCCAAGCGCGCCACGGCCGATTCCAATCTCTCTATCAGCTTCTCCTTCATAGCTCAAACCTCAATCTCTCTTTCACGAGCTCAGATCCGAGCGCGAGTTTCCTTATGGTTGTAGCTTCTTTTCTCTTATGTCTTTTTTTTAATTTACTTTTTTTAACGCCGAAAGGAGGAAAGAATCTGACCTGAGTGAGGCAAAAGGCCTTTGCGCGAATGTCGTGACGATGTTTTTAATTGGGTTTTGAGTGACACGTGGCGCACAAGAAGAAAAATTGGTGCGGTTTGTGTGCGCTTCAGAACACGTGCAACAGATAAAAGAAAGGCCAATTCAGGACAAGGAAGTGAAAATCGGACCCGGGATAGTGGGGGTACGATTTGTGTGTGGTCGAGCGCGAGGGACTCATCGTGGGACCTAAGCATTGCTTTGAGTTTTTTTTTTTTTTTTTTTTTATTAGTAACATTAATTGCATCTAAATTTTATTATTATTTTTATTTTATCTACTAAATTCTAAAAATCAGTACCTCATTAGCTCAAATTTTAGAATCTCTTCACTTTGCATTTTTTGTCCTTTTTTAGTTAAAAAAATGACAAGGATAAGCCCACATGAGGTGCATGCGGGAGTCGTAAAAACTATTTGTGAGTTGATAATGCCGTTCTCTTCCCTAACATAGAAACCACTAATTTGAAAATCCTTAGATTATCTTTTTCCAATTTTGTAAATTAGAATGTAAACAATAATCTTCAATTGGGAATGACAAAATATCATTTCGTCTTTTACAAACCACCCACAGGCAGTTTACGAGGGTACATTTTTATTACTTTTGACAAAAAATTAGACAGAATAAACAAAATGAAGAATCTAAAAATTTGATGTAATAAAGTGAAGAAAATTTAAAGGCAAAAAATGAAAGAGATCCTAAAATATAAAAGTTATTAGTGTTGACTTTTTCGTCTTCACGTTATGTGGTTATCCACGTCTACTTGTGCAAATTGTTGAAAGAGACAAGAAGTGCATCTAACACCCAAGCATACGAACGACCAACCTAAGGGCTACAAGACTATATTTCAGGGAAATAAAAAAGAAACCTATCTTTCTCGAGTGAGCGTCTACACTTTCAGGGACCTATTTTTATTGGACGGGTTTGACCCCTTTTTTTTAAAAAAAAAAAAATCTAACATTTGAAGAAATAGATACGTTATCAATAAATCTCCAAAAAAATAGTGTACAAAATCATCCATGTGCTTATTTAAAAAAAAAAAAAAAAGGTATACTATAGATGCTTTTGGTTTGTTTAATGAACTCGTATCATTTGAATTTGAGCTAAATTTATTTGTGGAAAACTAAATATAAAACTGAAAATAATATCAACCAACAACATGGATAGAGGGATAATATTTACGTTTTCAATGGCTCATTTAGCAAAGGTTTAATTTTTTATTAAATACCATGCATTTTAAGATTATCAAAATAATCATATCTTGTATTTTGAACTATATTAAATTTGCATATTCACAATTTAAATTCATGTCAAATCTTTATTTTTCAGTCAAATGTTTTATTTTTGAATATCAAAAAACCCTAAATATCCTTCACGTTTTTAAATTTTTAGTTTTTTTTCTTAATTTCTCTTTTTATTTTTAGAAGAAGTAGTCTTTTTTATGGTTAAAATTAGACATTAGCCAAGAAATGGGAATGTTGAGCATGAATGTAAAATTTAAATGTATAACTGTTAAATAATCTAAAATAAAAAACATGATTTTCTTATTTTATCACAATGCAAAGTATAAAAAATGAAAAAAGGGGGACCACTTTGATGTGTTCTCACTGATTGGGCACATTTTAAAACCATTAGATCTGTCGAGAATGACACAATTTACATCTCTACGTAAGAGTTTCATCACAACGGTAAAACATCCGATTATTTTTATCTTGTTATAACTTTTAGTTTTGGATTTATATATATATTAAAGGATGCCCAGCAAGCTGTTTATTAGCATCAATTCTAGTTATTGGAAAAATAATTATACATTAACGTAGTACAACATCCATGATATTTCTTTATTTCAGCAAGTTCATCCTCCTGATTAATTTCCATACTTGGCCTTGTAATCACTCCAAAGCTGATCAACCGGCTTGCCCAGCAGCTCAACAAATAAATTATCATTGTAACCAGTCCTCATCTTCTTGTTCAGCTCAGCAACAACCCCATTTCTAAGATCATTACAATAGTCCAAAAACCTAGCTGTAACATCGTACCCTTGGTCCCACTTATCCCCTCCTCCTGGCTTCACCCAGTGGCTCGGATCATAGCCAGCCTTCAACCTCACGAAGTCCGCGATTCCTTCAATCAACCAACTCGGAGTCTGGCCGTTCCCATTCCACTGCCAAATATGAGTGTTCTCGTGGTAAAGAACCCCGGTGATCTCCCACTTCACGTCCCAGGAAAAGCTTCTGATGTACCTGGCGCTGACGTGGATTTCGTTGTTGCTAGAGTAAGCGACGCCGTCGATGTCTTCGATGAGCAAGCTTATCTTCTGCACGCCCTTTCTGTCCGCCGCGGAGTTCTGTTGGAACAACCTCCATATGAAGTCCGTGGCTGATATTAAGGTTTGCCTGCTGTACTCCGCACCGATGTCATTGTTGAATTTGATGCCGCCGGCGGTCGATGCGGCGTTGTTGGTGACGACGTACTCGACTGCGTGGATTCCGTCGATGGCGGCCACGAGGGTTAGTGCTAGCAAGGAGAGGGAAAGGAACTTGTGTGCCATATTGCTTGTGCTGCAGTTGTGTAGTGTTTAATTTGGGTAATTATGTGAAAGTGGAGTACGAGGCATGCCTTATAATTGTACTCTATATATATACGAATATGTATTGCTGTTTGCTAGCGAGACCAAGTTGGTCTTCTCTTGTATTTGTATTTGAGTTTTGAAATGGTCGTCAAAGGTTGGCGCTGAACATAGGAACCCGCAACTCGTGGATTATGTTTTTGTGTTTCTCGAACTAGATAAGACGTTAACAGACAAGAGGACATTGACAAATTGTGTGTATGAAAAAGATGGAATTGACAAATGCAGTCTAGTTTACATAAACTCAAATTAATTAAATCCTAATCTTCTTTTTTGTAATTGTTAGATTTGTCACAAATACATCCATATTTTTAATGATTAACGAGCAGGGTAGTTGATATTAAAGTTATTTGTAATATTTTAATTAAATTGACACCGTGTTAATAACCCATCTGGTATCAAACTTTCAACTAAATTGACACCCTCATGAATATTATCATAAATATATGTATCAAACATAAAATTGTGCTCCGCCAGTTTGAGAGCAGATTGATTACCTGGATTAGATTTTTTTTCCCTTCTTTGGCTTGACATGAGGAGAACGTTAGGTTGGAAAGAAATGATCGCATGTAAAGTCAATATAATGTGTAATGTGCCATGGAAAATGAAGGAAAGGAAAAAAAAAAAAATCAAACAAACAAACAAACAAAACGATGTTAGAACTAGTCCCGGTAGGGACGCGTTTAATGATGCAGAGGAGGACTGATTCATGCAATAATCTCCCATCTCACCATTGACTGTTGGCTTGACTTCCACTTTCCCTGCTGAACTGACAATTGACCTGATCTGCGAACCATGTATTTAAATTAATAATTAAAAAATTTTACATAGAAACTATCAATTTTTCTCTTATTGATGCTTTTAGTCATTGGATGAATTTTCAAAGGTTTGATAAGTGTTAGCTATTCATTACTACAGACAGCTCTCTTTAGACGACAGTTTAAAGTCTAAAATTTATTTTATGCGTGGTCTAAGATTAATGTAATATTTATTTAATATCCAACGTCAGAGTAGGTGGTCTACTTTAGACGACAATTTTTAACAATTTGAAGTCAAAGATTTATTTATATAAGATAATGGATTTTGAAGAAAGTCGCCATTTAATATGCGCGTGATTCTCACCGTCACCTATTATGGTATTTTTAACGACGATTTTTATAGAGCCGTCGTTAAAAGCCTTTTAAAATTTAAAAATATTTTTTTGAAAATTATTTCTTCTCAAAAAACAATTTCTTCGAATATTATTTACAAATTCACGTTCACTTCTTTGATATATGTAATTCATATCTCATTAATTTACATATAACAATTTTTAAAGAATATATTACAAATTCTTTTTGTCATATATAATTAATATGCATATAACACTTATTGTTAAAACCATACACAAAGTTTCTGCACAAAATCTCGTAATAAAAAATAATTAATCAATACAAAGAAAAACTACAAGTCTAAACAAAAACAATTTAAATTAAAAGAAAGTAAAGTACCTAAATTTTGATGCCCAACGGGACGGTGGCAGTGGTGATAGCGACGGTATAGTTATAATGGAAAGTCACGACGGCCGACAATTCAAGGATATGGTTATGAGGATCTTAGTGGTGGTGGTTAAGGAAGTGAGGAGTTTAGGAGAGATGAAAGAGGAATTTTAGAGAAAATTATTAAGTGTTGGGACGATAGAATTAAAGAGAGAGTTAGGAGTGCAAAAGAGAGATCGAGAAAACTTAGAGAAATAAGATGGGACTTAAGAAAAAAAATTTAGAATTTGTAAATTAGATAGGGTGATATAAAAGAGAGTCTTCGAAATTTAAGTATGGGATAGCGAAATTTTAATTTTTTTTTTAAAAAATAATGAGCAAGGTAAATCCCACCTATTTTTGAAGTGTAATATTTTTGTAAGTTTTTAAGCACATTAGACGGCAATTTTTTGTAAAACATCGTTATATAGGGCATCGTCTAATCTTTGATTTATAATAGTGATTTTATATATTGTGCAAATATCAAACTTGTTAAAAGATTAATCCAGCATTAAAAGAGTAGTTCCTAAAGATAGTAAAAAAGGATAATTTCTCTTCTTTGAAAGTTAGTTGCTTTTTAGGTTGGTTAGTTGCTTTTTAGGTTTTAGTACGTAACATTTGCAACTTGCCATGACGACATGCTATGAAATTAGTCCCCTTCAAATTTAAGCTACCCGGCACTGAAAATTCTTTAGTTTTAGGTTGAATTGTTTCACATACATCCAAATTAAACCTAAAAACATGCATACAATAAGGGCAAAGAAAATTCATGAGTTTAAAGATTTCTTCACGTCTTTAATTTGTTTTGCGGAAGAAAACGGACAAAGAGACAATAATTATTTGTTGTGGTCCGTGGAAATATATGTAAAAACGATTAGAAGAGGTGACGCTGCAGGACCTAAGTTTAAAAATTCAGAAAAGAAGTAAATAATGGGCCAACTGGAGAATGCCGACGAGGAAAAGTCTGATACTAAAGGCAGTGAACGGCCTCACTTTGTCGCTCTCTCGCGGTCTCAGTCACTCGCTGGCTTCTTTTCATAGTACCACTTGTCGAGGAAAAGAGCTTTTGGGATATGCACTACTACAAATATAAATATAATGTATGTTTCTAAATGTTGGATGTAGTTAAAATTATTTAAAAATTAGTTAATTAAATAAATATATCACATTATCATGTTTATGTGGTATGTTCATCTTATAAATAATTAACATTTGAGTGATTTGTTTACGTCAATTCACTACAAAAATTTGGATCTTGAGAAACCAAATTTTTAGCGAAATCAATTTTATAAAGACCAAAATTTTAGTGTTGTCAAAATATATAATTTGTATAATGATCTGGTACAGAAAATATATAGATAGTTTGAGGAAAAATAAAAACAAAATTTTAGTCTAGCATTATGAAACAAAGTGGAATATTTTAAAAGTTCTCCGTCAAATATTTATTATCTAAGTAATAGAGAGATTGAAACTGAAACCAAGCAATAGGTTACGCACAAAATAGGAGTCAAAAGAAAAATCCAAAAACCTTTCGTAAAACTTTTCTTGCAAGTTTGGTATCATACATATAAATTGATCATTTGTAATTTTTTTATTTTTTTTAATTTTTAGTGTTTAGGTTATAAAAAAAAATCTTACATTTTAGACAATTAATATTTTGACAAATTGGTTTTAACTAAAACTTTTGATTCAAATACTATAGCATGTAAAAGCTTTACACTACTTTATAGTATACATGTACTATTCTTGGTTCAAAATAATGTGCCAACACACCCTTAATATCACATCTATATTTTTACAGTTTAAATTCATGCTAAATCTTTACTCTTTTTTTTTTGTTAAATGTTAATTGTGACTACGAAAACTACCCAAGCGTCCTATTTTAAAATTTTTATTTTCATCCTAATTTCATGTTTTTGTTTCATTTTTTAAGAACATTTAAGCCGTCTTGTGGTGGTGAAAAAAATGTTGATAAAAAAAATATAAGAATTGAGTATAAATTCAAAATTTTCATGTGCAAATGTAAATATAATATAAAGTACAATGTAGAATTTTTCGATGACCTATGCAAAGGAAGTAATGCCTAAATATATTTACATCACATACATCAGATTGGTGAGGAAACATCAAATCATCCTAAATTAAAACTATAAAAAGATTAATGAAACAAATGGCTTTCTTATGTTTATTAAAGTAAGAATATGACTCTAGTTTGTAAATATTTTATGTATGTTTTAAAATGATATCAATAAAATAATTACTATGCCATTAATTTTTTTTTTTAAATATTTTAAATACTGTGTTGAATATTAATTTTATTACAATAATTTGGTTATGTCTTGTAATTTTTTCTATAAAAGTGAGTCATCCGACCCATAAAGTCATAAAGAAAAATAGACCAAATTGGATTGATGGCTTGATAAAGAGGAAATAAGGCTCAACCCGCTAATAGGCCGATGAACCTATATGTTTTATGGGTCAACTTGAGAAATACTACTTCTATAGTATTATTGTTCAATCTTACCACTACTATGCGAAAAGTTTGAAACATATCAGTTCTAAAAAATATAAAGACATAATTGATCACAAGTTTTTAGATTAAGGTTAGGCAAACATATACTATCTAAAGGTATTTTGGTTTTTTTGATTAAAAAAAATGATATGAATCAAAGGAAAAAAAGTATATAAATAATAAAACACAATAATGGTTGTGAAAAAGTGACATACCATCTAATTTATTCATGTTTTACATATAGTTATCTAAACATATAACAAAAAAAGAGAAATTATAGTCAATGGGCCTATTTTGAAGAGATTTATAAACAACAACACATTCACAACTATTGTTAAATAGTAGCTCAATCAAGAATTAAGTTTACTTTTTTATCCTCTACCCCCTTCCTCAC
The DNA here is from genome assembly GCA_946598075.1 of Artocarpus hirsutus. Taxonomy (NCBI): domain Eukaryota; kingdom Viridiplantae; phylum Streptophyta; class Magnoliopsida; order Rosales; family Moraceae; genus Artocarpus; species Artocarpus hirsutus. The sequence continues at coordinate 12,215 of CAMOHE010045184.1, read as the reverse complement.
TTTATTTCTCAATCTTTCCCCTCTCTTTCTTTCTCATTCCTCTGACCCTCTCTAATGCCGTCGCCGAGGTCGCCACAAGATCGGCACTGTCACGTAGTCGTGGCCAGTATCGCCACGAGTTGCCGTCGCTAATATCGTTAGTCGTCGTCGCAAAACATCCTCTTTTGTGACTCAAGGAGCTAAAATTAGAAGAAAAGATATTCTTTCATGTAGCTTGATTCCTTTATTGCAACACCATTCAAGATATAGTTTTTGTTCGTCTACACATTATTATGATCTAGAAGTTTTGTTTCTTTTGGCTTTCATTTTACGGATGAAATTTTTGATGAGCGGGGCAAAGGAGAAAGGAGGACAGAGAGAGGGGAAGCGTGAAAGTAGAAGTTAGATAATCTATTTTAATTTGGGATATTTTGGTTATTAGATTGTTTAATAAATGTGAATTTAAAGTCAAATAGCCGATTTATTAATCTTTCTTAAATTTTGGTCTTTCAATTTTTTATTCGTCTATTAGTTTGGAATATTTCCCTTGTTGTTTCCACACCCCCCACACACACACAAAGGACTATACGTTAAGAAATAGCCACACTCCAATTCTATATAAATTACTGAGAGTAACAAATTGCATAAGAATATAAAACCGAAGATACCAAATTTTATATAGATTCGTCTAAAATTTAACTATGTCTTGTTTCTATTATTGTAGATTCTATTATGATAAAGATAATAGAATACAAATTATAAGAGAAATCTTGCCTATTTAAATTATGTTTTTCTTGCTCTCACAATCTCTGTTCTATGTGTTTTTAGCCCTTACAATTGTCTAACTCTCACACAAGAAAAGAACACCATTTTATGGCTTTGTTAACAAAGAGGAAACAAAAAACGAGAAAAGAAATCAGCATTCTCAACAGCCCAATATGCACTGCCGCGCCATTTATTCAGCGCTGCTGCATAAAGTTTCCTTCACTCCGAGTTTTGCTTGAGCTCGTGCATGGCCGCACCCCTATATGGCGCCCCAGCGCATGCTCTTTGCCTACACTCTCGACCGTGCCTTTTCCTAGTGCTGGAGCACGTGTTCCCTGCCTCTAAGTTGTTTTTTTCTTACTGAAATTCCTGTCCCTATTCTCGACATTGAGAGCCGAATTTAACGTCAAGGCTACTCTAGAATCTTTCTTGTAAATTTCTTCCGCAAGAATAGTGTCCTTGATATCAATGAATTTCAGTTTGCAATCTCTTTTGAATTGGTAACAGCTGCTCTGATAGATTCCTAACTATCTGGGAGAGAGGCCAAGAGAATTAGAGCACACACCTCATCATCAAAATTAATCTCCACATAAACCAATTGAATAATGACAGTGTTAAAAAAATTGAGATGTTTTATCAAACCACCTTCAGCCATCTTCAGATTGAAAAGCTTTTTCATAAGATGTACCTTCTTGTTAGTCTAAGGCTTCTTGTATATGACAGACAAAGCCTTCATCAAAACTAATGTGGCCGTCTCCTTCGCTATGTTGTGGATCATGTTCTTGAACAACGTCAAACGGATCACCCTTAACACTTGTCTGTCAAGAAGATTTCACTCATCATCCTTCATGCCTTATGGGTTTTTGTCCAAATGAATATGTAGCTTCTTGCTATATAGATAGTTCTCTATGTGCATCCTCCAGAACAAGAAATCCAAACCATAAAACTTGGCAATTCTTGGCGCCAATCCTTCATTGCCAACCATCATTCTCAATCCGAATCAAAACTCTAGTACCAGTTGTTAAGAATTAGAGGCACCCAAATTCTATAAATTATTGAGAGCGATAAATTATAGAAGAAAATAAAATAAAAGACACCAAATTTTACATAGGTTCGTTTAAAATTAGACTACGTCCTGTTTTTACTACTACGGATTCCACTATGATGAAGACAGATTACAAGAAAAATCTCGCACACTCAAATTGTGATGTTCTCATTCTAGCAATCTCTCTCTATGTGTTTTCAACCCTCAAATTGTCTAACTCTCATACAAGAAAAAAACCCCTTCCTATTTATAGCTTTGCTAACAAAAAGGAAAATAAAAAACAGGAAAAGGAATCAGCACCTGGAGCTGCCGCACGAAGTTTCCTTCACTTCAAGCTTTGCTTCAGCTTGCATGCGGTTGCACCCCTTATGGCGCCCTAGTGCAAGCTCTTTACTTGCATGCACGGCGGCATCTTTTCCTAGCGCTAGAGCGCGTGTTCCCTACCTCTAACTCATTTTTTTTCCTTCTTCTTCTTGCTTCATTGATTTGACTCTCTGCATATACTTAACACTATATTAGTTAGTTTGAAATGGAAGACCTAAACTCAACCCAATCCAAATGTTTGAGTCTGGAATCTTTATGTGGGTCGGGTAGAGCACCTAACCAAGTAGGCAAAACCACGTGTCGACCTGTTTGGCCTAACTCTTTTTGACAATTACGGCTTGTTTGTTACATAAGTTTGGACAAAAAATTCAAATAAAAATTAGATTTTTTGTGAGATAAAATATTACAGCAAAAAGATTTGAATTGTAATTCAAACATTAAAATAAACCGGCCTATTCTCGTTCAAGTGCCTTACTAATCCACTTAATTACTAGACAGAAATTTTTTTTGAAGGGTAGATGCAAATTTTTAATAATGGCACGTTACGGAATATTCAGCTTGATATATAACGCCACTACTTAAAATTGTTGCGCAAATCTTCATTGGTCAGAGAAACTACTAGCACCTGAACCCACCATTCATGCCATGATCGTGGATATAATGTATCACCTTGATTAACGTAATTTTAGACTTCAAACCCTTTATTCGGCTTTGCTCAATATTCTCTTGACATCTTCCATGGTAAATTATATCAGCATCTTTCTGCTCAAGTTAGTTTTGTTAGTTATTGTAGTAGCATTGTTAAATTCTACTCGAGCCTTCCCTGCAACAACACTTGTTATTATGACATTTAAGTTACATAACAATAACTTTAAAAAAATGTAACAATAAGGAATTTTATTGTAATCCCACCTAAACAGTAAAAAGTTCTCACATGCTACAGTAACAAAAAACAAATTTGTTACAGTAAAAAGTTTTCACATGCTACAGTAAAAGTGGTTCTCACCATTGGTTCCCACCACTCTCTCAAACACCCTATTAATTTTACATACTTGTACACATTGTCAAAACAAATACTATACATAATAAATGTAATATTAGAATCTCTTACTTTTATATGTCCAGTGTATGACCGGCAATTTACAAAAAACCTAAGACAAACCAATATTTAAATGGCAATTTCTGTTCAATCGCGTGCTAGCACGTTTATTATGCGTAAGTGTGAAACGCTTCTAAGATTAAAAGCAGCTTGCGCTAAACACAGTTACTGAGGCGAGAATTTTCTCCTTTTTTATTTTCCCAATAAATAATGTTTGATAAAATAAGCCATACCAAAGGGAACAAAGATCGCCAGAACACACAAGAACCCCAAGCAAGAAAGATAAAACACACAAGTTTCAAGAAGTTCAAAGCAGAAAATCCCAGCGCCACTTAACATCAGAGAAAGTTCATTTTTTCTCGAGAATAATCACAGAAGAGTTCTCTTAATGCATATGAGGTCACAAGCACCAAAAGACAATAATCTCTGTATTTCTACTAGCAGCTTACACCCTGTGAACCAGCTGCTTACACCCTAGGTTACAAATTTGCACTTTTTACAGGCCATGTCTCCAAGTCCACTAACATTGTATGCTTTTTAAGTCTTAAATATTGTAAATAATGTCCATAATCAATACTGAGACTGGTCAAGTCCACTAACAAGGGCGAAAAGTAATTGATGCCGTTGCCTTGCAATGTGGGTGACAGAAGCAAGAAGCTGCAATCTTTATGCCTTGGCAAGGTAGGTGGAGGTAGCTTTTGAGTTTGGGAAAGAGTTTTTCCCTATGGTGAATCTGTTATCCTCCAGCACACTTGCTGACCGTTAAAAAAAATAAAATAAAATAAAACAATGTTGCTTACAATACACTCGTTTCTTTAGAAGTAGATCTAGAAACTAATATTTTTTTTTTTTTTGCTTTGGAATTTGGACAAGACAAAATCTAGTCCCCTGACTGAAAAGGGTTAACCCCACTTTTTAAGACACAGAATTGTCGGTTCACAATCCAGACACCCAACCAAACAAGTGAGAGACCACTTCCAGAATCCATACTGATGTGAGTTTCTAACTATGAGATGGGTGACTCGTAACAAATGCATTGAAATGAGAACACTTTCCACCACCAAAATCCACCAGATACAAGTATGAACATAGCAATGAAAAAAAAAAAGAGAAAGAATTGGTATTTTGCACAGAGACTTGTACAACTCCCATACTAGTCATATTTACAAGGCTTGTCTGTATATAAGATCAGGCAATATATCACAAAAATATGGGATCACAAATGTAAAAATATGTATGCAAATACAAGGCTCGTAACTGTGAAGAATTATGTTACAGAAATGACCTCAGGAACCATCACCTGTGTTGCCAAAAAAACAATGATCATCTCCATCTTGATCTCTCTGTACCAGTATCACATATCTTAGAACGCTCAGGTGGATATGGAGCTTTATTATTGGATGTAGCTCCATGGGATGAGAGAGAATCTTTCTCTTTAGCTGATCGCGGTTCCGGTGAATCACTAGCCACATAATTAGGTGGCTGAAACCGAGGAACACAATACTTAGTACTTGCTATAAATTATAAAAGCAGGCAACTATTGCAAATATGAACATCACAACTAACTAGCACTTTACCATAAATTCTAGCAGAATTATGTGCACAAATGTATATGTTGCTGAAACCTATTCAGTAAAAGTTAATCCACGGATATCCTAACTACCAAGAACTAGCAAAAGGGCTTTGATTCAACAATCGCAAATAATATGGTGATATCAACATGGTATCTGAAGCCAACTGGTATAACTCCCTCAATAAAGATATTGTGCTGAAATCATGAGAGAATAGTGCCTTATATAAAAAGGAAGGGACATTAAAAAAAATAACAATTGTAAGTATAACCACAGATGCTCACCGTACGAAAAGGGAAGTCATCTCCCTCAAGCATATGCACAATTTGCCCCATTTTTGGTCGTTTACTGACATCTAAATCTATACAGCGCAGACAAACCAGCAATGCCCGCTTCAGATTTCTTGGAGGGGCCTGAACTTCAATCAAAGGGTCAACGACCTCCTCACCACGACGGTTTGCAACCATTCCTTTAAACCAGTCAACCAAGTTCATCTGAAATTCACCAGTCAAACCGTTATAAGTGAGTGCAGTGTAATGCATAATGCAGATGCAGAAAAAGAAAATATTTGTGTCACCTCTGCAGGTGGTCTGGAATAATCAATTGGACTTCTCCCTGTAATTATCTCCATGAGAAGAACTCCAAAACTATATACATCACTTCCCTCATTAAGCATACCTGTGCTTGCATATTCTGGGGAGACATATCTGCAGAATTTGGTATAAAAAGTTTTAATAATATAACCTAGAGTCAGATATAAACCCACACAAGTCTGATCAACTTAAAATTATCCAAATTTGCTTCAGCTGTTTGAGGATTAACGAACCCAAATGTTCCCATTACACGCGTAGTCACATAGCTTGACTCCGGCCCCAATAACTTGGCCAATCCAAAATCTGATACTTTTGCGTTCCACTTTCTATCCAGCAGAATATTACTTGATTTAACATCCCGGTGCACCACTTTGGGTTCCAATCCCTCATGCAAATAGGCCAGCCTGTATGGTACCAAGAGCCATAAGTCGGTGATGTCATGAAAGAAAGGCCAATAAAAAGACTAAACCAAACAACAAATTTCATTTAACATGATTTGTTAGTTTGAATGTTCCATCAGCTGTCTAAATAATTCTTTTAGCCATGTTGTTCAGGAGATCCCCACAGAATGAACAAGAAGAAGAATAGATCATCCTACCCTTTTGCAGTTCCAATGGCTATCTTCATGCGAATATCCCATGTCAAGGGGCTAACAGGCCCAACGTCACCGTGCAACCACTGCTCCAAGTTGCCATTGTCAATATATTCATACACAAGCATCCTGAATAAATATAGGCAACACAAGAGATTCCCATGAACATATTAGAAAAGACAAGCAGTTAAAATATTAATTATTAGAAATATATGATAGATATATGTAATGATGGGGCTACCTTTGAGGACCTTCTGCACAATAACCAACTAAACCCACTAAATTCTTATGCCTCACTTTCCCAATGGCTTCAACTTCTACCTTGAACTCCTTCTCGGCCTGACCCCTACACAATTGAGATCTTTACATTGAGCAAAAACTATAATAATAAAAGCAGATCACAACAAATGAAATTTAAAAGGCTTAAACGGCTTTTTTTTTTTTTTAATTCACTTAACCAACGGCTTTGGTTAAATCAATTATCAGCTGAAAGAAATAAAAAATATTGGTGAGTACATCTCAGACATCGAAAAAGCCTGCATGTTTCTTTTAACTAATATTTATGGACCAACCAACATTCACCTTCATTTGTTCCTTTTTTTTTCTTTTTTTTTTTTAAGAAATATTATAAATTTTTATCTGCTAATAGTAACAAAAGTTTACTAATAATCAGGCATCTGGCATACAGGAAATGAGTGGGAAAAATAATTGGCAACAATGATGGCATAAAATAAAGGGCAAAAAGAGGAGTGAATAAAGCAGAAAGTGACCATTTTCTTTTCCCAGTTAGTCCGCAAGGACCGCAACAAAGTCAGTCTCTTTCTTACCCAGAGACTCAAAAAGAGAAAAAGCAAATCGAAAACGAAAAAAATTGTTTCAGAACATAACCCCACACGCTCTTAGCCCACTGCCGACATAGACATCATTCTCTAGATCCAAGTTTAACTAATCAAAGTTTACAGAAATAACAAACGTCCATAATCAAGAGCTATTACAGAGAAAAACAGTTAAAAATATGTTAAAGCTTATTGACTAAACATTACCAAGGGAAACAAATCATCTTAGATCTAGCAAACATTAAAATTAACAAGAATACCTGTTAGTTTTCCTTCTTTTCCTTGTCAAACATTGCTCTATTTTTTAGAATAAGTAAATAAATAAATAATAGAATATATATTTCTAATCTCAACAGAGAAAAGATTGATGCAGAAGCAAAAACACAGCGAACTTAAAAGACCTGGATTTGAAATTGCACATACTTGTTGTTAAGAAGGTTCTTCACGGCCACGACCGAACCATCCTGCAAAACTCCTCTGTACACAATCCCGTACCCTCCTTCTCCGATCACATTCTCACCGGAAAATCCACGCGTCGCAACCTCGAGCTCCCTCAAGCCGTACCACCGTCCCCACCCGATGTTTTGCGTCTCCACCGACGCGTCGCTCCGGCTCCCACCGGAAGCGTCGCTCTCCTCGCTCCTTTTCCCTCTCTCCATCACACCAATCCTAACCTCTTCTCCACCTCCACCGCCACCGCGACCGCCACCACCACCACCACCACCTTCAATTTCCTTTTCCAAATCCAAAACGTTTCGGATTTCGACCTCCGGTTTCTCGCTGCGATCCGGAGCCCGAACTTTCTTGATCTCCACGATCTCCTTCGAGACCAGCGGGATTGATCCGGAGCTATGCTTGACTCGCATTTTGCGCTTTCGCGAGGTTCGGTTGGAGCGAATGCAGAGGAAGATCAAGAGAAAAGCCGATAGCAAGAAGAGAAAGAGAATCGCGATGACAACGTAGAGCCTTAAGCTCAGGAAAGGCGTTCTGGAGGAGAGAGTATGGGAGAGGGAGTTTCCAGAAGCTTCGGCGTCGCCGGAAACCGTCATTGTTCCCGGCGAGGAAAAAATGATGATGATAATTATAGTAATGATTTGAGGAGGCGTGAATTTTTCTCGGGAAAGTGAAAGAGAAAATGGAGTTTAGAGAGTAGGAGCGAGACGTTGGGGGTGTTTGGCTGATGGGAGCATTAGGACAGACTCAGACAGTGGAGGAATTTGCTTATTTTAATGAGAGTAGAGAGAGAGAGAATTGTTATAGCGGTTTCAACGGATACAAACAGAGAAAGGCAAAGAGAGTGAAGAAGAAGCAAAAGTGAGTTTCGAGGCTTCGGAGTTCGTAGTTATTGGGGTTCGTCCCGAAAGATTATTACGGAAATGCCACTGCTAGGTCTTTTGCGGCTTACCGTCTGTATTTTGGCTTGCTGGTATATTGCGGCAAATTAGGCTCGGTGTTGCTTCAATCTATTTCATAAATGTACTTAAATTAGTGGTATAATTTAAGTTATGTGATTTAAATTAAAATTTAAATCAAAATATCTGAATTAATATTTAGATATGTATTTAAGTTTTAATCTGAATATAAAATAAAATTAAAATTTGTGTTTGAAGAAGCAGTAAAAATTTTTTTGTTTTATTAACAAATCTAATTAAATCTTAATGTTAATAATCCTAAAAAATACACAATATGGATTTTAATTTATTACTTTCTTAACTAGAAACATAATAAAAAATAATCATCTTAATTGAATATCAAGTAAAAAAGTTATGATTTTTTTCCTCAAATATATTAGAGAGAATTTTAGCTTTTACGGTAGATTTTTTATACTCATTTGATTCAAATTTTAGGAGAAACAAACACGTATCGAAAGGATTCTTAATACTGAAACCTAAATTTGAGTCTATTAAGTCCAAAGAATATATGAAGCAAACAAATTCTCAGTTTATTCGTATCATTATCAAGGGCCTTTAGAATGTAGTTTGAACTGTAGGTTACAACAAGTATTAAGTACTGTAGCATGTATGAGTTTTGTATTGTTTATAATTGAAGCTATAAATTTCAATTAGGTTGTCAAACACACTCATTTAGGCAATTTCTCTTGTGAAAATAGAAAAAATAAATAAATAAATAAGAATTAATTACACAACTATACCTCCTAATTTTAACTAGTTTTCAATTTATCCCTTTGTTTTATGAAACTACAAAGATATTTTTTTAATTTAAAAAACTTGTTTCAATTTTATCTCTCGTAGACTTTTTGGACAAAAAATACGAAGATAAAACAAACATACACTTAATTAGACCGAGTTTATTTTTAAAATATATTTTTCTTCTTGAGAAAATTTTTAAAAAATATTTAAATATTTAAAAAGTCATTTTTTAAAAAAAATATTTTAATATTTAAAAAGTCATAAAAGTTAAGAAATTTTTCTTTGAAATTTGATGTTTTGTTTTAAGAGTTTTTACGTTTTTATTTTCATGAGATATTTTTCATAGCCATTTAAAGAAAATTATGGTGTTTTGCCCAATTTTTTTATTTATAGAGGAAATTAAAACAAGTTTTTTAAATTTTAAAGATACCTTTGTAATTTTTAAAAGTAGAAAGATAAATTGAGAAATAGTTAAAACTATGAAATATAAATATGTAATCAACCTACAAAAAAAAAACCCATGGGGCTCTATCTTGCTCTTAGATTTGTAACTAGAAATATGTTTTAACTAGATCTGATGGTCAAAACGCACATTATCGACATATGTCCTACAAAAGAAAACCTTTTTATTTATATATAAAATAAAAGATTTTTATGGTAAAAATTGTTCTTTTTTTAACTATTGGTGGATATTATTATTTTAGCTGTTAAATTAATCTTTTGATTTGATCTATAAATGAGAACAACTTGCTATGCAAAAATTTTTATGGTAAACATAAAAAACTTTTTTCAGTCCCTTTAAGCTCCAACTCGAGCCCCTCACATGAAGTGGGCTCTACCGTATAGGAGTTCACATCCTACATGGTAGGACCTACCTAGTGTAAGGGGCCCGGGTCCTACCTTGAAACATTCCTAAACCAAAGTGTTGAAAATTAATACAACAGATCAAAGTACAGTTTCTACTCGCATTTGAAAAAGCAATCACTGCAATAAAAATGAAATGAAAGAGCCTTGAAAATGCAGAAAATCCTATTCTCACAGTCTTAGTAACAAATTAAAAAAAAAGTAGTGCACTTTGCAATATCTTTTCTACAATAAATGTCTTAGTAATAAATTAAAAAACCAAGTGCATTTTCAATATCTTTTTATACAATTAGCGACGTTTGATTCCATTGAACTTTTTGCTTGATCCAAAGGCAAGGTTTTTTGGCACAGATCTAGAGGCAAGTTTGATATCATATGAGAACGTAAGCCAGTAGTATGGTGCCAACAACTAATTCGGTTTGCTAAAGCAAACAATTTACTCAAGATATGGACTTGACAGTTGAGACATACCTGTATCATGCATTGAATAATGATACCATGATGTTTTTATTTCTATCTGCCTTTTGTTAGTTATGATTAAGCAACTTTTTTTTTTAAGGATAAAATAAATAAGCAATTGAAAACAACATCCATTGTCGTTTCCCTTTATTGGATTGCAAGTGTAAAAGCTTTATTTTCTAATTAACTTTGAATACAAGCCAAACACTTAACCACTAAGGTAGTCCGGAATGGACATGTCATTATCTATCTTGAAGCCGTCTCATTCCTCCTAATAACTTCTTTACAAAAGAATCCAAGATTCTAGCCTATCTTCAATTGTCCCAATCTCATTATTGGCAGTTGTAGGATAGTGGGTCCCACTTTCAATAACAATTGAAATTGAACAATTACAACACTTGCAATGGTCTATAACTTATAACTTATACGGTGTATAATAGAATAGTTTAAATTGATAGTTTAAAATATTATAATTATTGAGAGTTTAATATTGCAGTTATTTTTTATTTTACATTATAATTATTCTCCAACTGAAGGGTTCAAATAGACATGCCATACAGAAGAAGCTTGCATATTTTTGGCATTTGTCAGCAAATATGTTGCTACTTTAACATTTCTCATGAAACAGGAAAATGGTTTGTTTGTGGTGAAGTGTTAAATCATCAGTAAAAGTATTAAACCATCAGAAAACATCGTTAACTATTAAGAACAAGATTATTGCCAATATTGGCATATCGTTGCAAAGTTAAAGTTCTTGGTGATTAATATACTCAATGGGAAAGAACAAGTATAGATTGGATGTTCATAGCTGATTGATAACTTAGTTTTACTTAAAATTAAAATAATTCTATAGGTTTTAGCTTTGAACTTTATAAAGTAAGAACATAAATGGTTGTTCTATTTTTGTTTAACAATATTGCTAAACCAACAACACATGGTCTATTTATTGAAGAATGAAAATGAAATGCAAATGCACAACATTTAAAAAAAAATGAAATGACTTAATCTTACTTAGCTTTTCAAAGAATCATATCAATTGAATATTTACAAATACTAGACATTAGAGTATGCTAAAATAATTTTTAACATATTAAGGTCTTCTTAACTTCTATCATAATCTTCTCTATGATTCTAAAATAAATTGTTATGGACCGACTCTAATTTAAAAAGATGTGAACCAAATTAAAATTGAAAAGGTTTAAATTTACTCAATGTGGATGCCAAATATTTAAGGTGTTGAAGAACTTTGACTTGTAAAAGGCTTCTAAATTTCTTTTAACAACATCATATTAAGATAGCCGAGTCTTCAAATTTTATTATGCTATAAAAATCATCGAATTATAGTGACAATTGAATGAGTTATACTGTCACGCCCCGGAGTACGGGAGGTGACGTGGTGGTTTATTTAAATGAATTAAGTAAAGATTTAGTTAAAGATAAGGTTTTAGAAGGAAATTTATAAATAAAAAGGTGATAATTTTAAAATCGTTTGAATAAATAAGTTAAAGAAATAAATGAATCATCATAATAATTAAACAAATAGAAATAACATTAAAATAATTAAATATGGGGTGGAACGCGTATGAGTCCCACTAGCCCACATATTGTGCACACACATATAGTACTGACAATATTATGATACAACCACAGTCCAGAATAAAGAGAAGTTTAAGTCTTACATGTCTTGAATGATAAATTAGCTTACCCAATACTTCTACTGATCGTAAGTCCGGTCGGCGGACTCTTCTCTAAACCTATGCTGATATCCACCTAGGGTTAAGATTTTAAAACAGATAAAATGTGAGCGAAAGGCACAGTAGGACTACATTTAGAAAATTATTCAATTTTAAAGAAATTGCGTAAATTAAATAAACATATAAAAATGTACTGGTACGATCAACAAATAAATAATCAATTGCGAAATTAAATAAAATATAA